>CAUYLG010068702.1:0-11444 GCA_963573385.1 Cacajao melanocephalus | reverse complement strand
TTTCTTTAAGGATGTTGAATGTTGGCCCCCACTCTCTTCTGGCTTGTAGGGTTTCTGCTGAGAGATCTGCTGTGAGTCTGATGGGCTTCCCTTTGTGGGTAACCTGACCTTTCTCTCTGGCTGCCCTTAGCATTTTTTCCTTCATTTCAACCCTGGAGAATCTGACAATTATGTGCCTTGGGGTTGCTCTCCTTGAGAAATATCTTTGTGGTGTTCTCTGTATTTCCTGGACATGAATATTGGCCTTGCTAGGTTGGGGATGTTCTCCTGGATAATATCCTGAAGAGTGTTTTCCAGCATAGATTCATTGTCTGCATCACATTTATGTACTCCTATCAACCGTACATTAGGTCTTTTCACAAAAATCCTGTATTTTTGGAGGCTTCGTTCATTTCTTTTCACTCTTTTTTTTTCCTAATCTTGCCTTCTCATTTTATTTAATTGAGTTGATCTTCAATCTCTGATATCTTTTTTTCTGCTTGGTTGATTTGGCTATTGAAACTTGCATATGCTTTGTGAAGTTCTCATGTTGTGTTTCTCAGCTCCATCAATTCATTTATATTCCTCTCTAAGCTGTTTATTCTCAGCATTTCGTCAAACCTTTCTTCAAGGTTCTTAGCTTCTTTGCATTAGGTTAGAACATGTTCTTTTAGCTCAGAAAAGTTTGTTATTACCCACCTTCTGAAACCTGATCTGTCAATTCATCAGAATCATTCTCCACCCAGCCTTGTTCCCTTGCTGGTGCAGAGTTGTGATCCATTGGAGGAGGAGATGCATTCTGGTTTTGGGTGTTTTCATCTTTTTGCACTTGTTTCTTCCCATCTTTGTAGATTTATCTACCTTTCGTCTTTGTAGTTGGTGACTTTCAGATGAGATCTTTGAGTGGACATCCTTTTTGCTGATGTTGAAGTTATTTCTTTCTGTTTCTTAATTTTCCTTGTAACAGTCAGGCCCCCCTGCTGTAGGACTGCTGGAGGTCCACTCCAGACCCTGGTTGCCTGGGGATCACCTGCAGTGGCTCCAGAACAGTAAGGATTGCTGCCAGTTTCTTCTGCTGTTATCTTTGTCCCAGAAGGATACCCTCCAGATGTCAGCCTGAGTTCTCCTTTATGATGTATCTCTTTGGATATACGGGGTTCAGGGAACTGCTTGAGGAGACATTCTGTCCCTTATAGGAGCTTAAATGCTGACCTGTGAGCTCCATTGTTCTGTTCAGAGCTGCTGGGCATGTACATTTAAGTCTGCTGCAGTGGAACTCAAAAATGCCTTTTTTTCCCAGCTGCTCTGTCCTGGGAAGGTGGGGCTTTATTGATAAGTTCCTGATGTGATGCTGCCTTTTTTCAGTGATGCCCTGCCCAGTGGGGAGGTAGCCTAGTCACAGTCTGCCAGAAGAGGCATTACTGAGCTGCCGTGCACCCTGCCCAGCTGCCGTGTGAACTTCCTTGCGGTTTTGTTTATAGAGGTATAGTTAGAACTGCCTCAGTAATGGCAGTCTACCTCAGTAATGGTGGACTGCCTCAGTAATGGCAGACTACCTCGGTAGTGGTGGACTGCCTCAGTAATAATGGATGCCCTTTCCCCCACAGAGCTGGACTGTCTTGGGTCCAGCTGTGCTTGCGGTGAAACTCTCAGTCCATGGTGTTTCAGATTGCTGGTCTTTGTGGGGGTGGGACCAGCCAAGCCAGATCACCTGGCTCCCTGTTTCAGCTCCCCTTTTTTCAGTTGAATGGGTGACTCTGTCTCCCAGGCGTTCCAGGCACCACTTGAAATGGCACCCAGATTTGTGTGAATTTTTGTGCAGAAACCCCCTGGGCTGACTGAAACAGCCATGCTGGAGACTCATGGCACTTTTCCACCCAGGAATCTCCTGGTGTGTAGGCAGTAAATATCCATTTGGAAATGCAGTGATCACTCACCCTCTGCGTTTTTGATGGGAACTGCAAAAAATACATATAAAGACAAATATACATGACAAATGTTATTGATGTGTGTATGGTATTAGAGTAAGCATTTTGAAAAAATGTGAATGGAAAACACTATGTCCTCTTAGAAAAAATTATGGTTATTCTCAAATAGAGGAAAGGCTATTACTGAGAGAAGAATTAGACCTAAGAGTAGAAATTAAAGAGAAACAAATCTCATCTCGGTAAAGAACCTTTTAAAATATCGAGCATAATTCCCTTATCTATACTTTTTCTCTGAGAAGTTTTCAGCATTTCTACAAGAGGGTTTTTTTTTTTTTTTAATGATACCTCGAATTAATCTTGTTATTTCCTAATTCTTGAACATCCTAGAAACTAACTTGGCAATTAAAAAAAAAGATTTTTCAGTTCCTATAGTTAATACAAATTTGTTATAAATATGTTAGAACTGCTTCTGGTTAAAACAAATGTCTGATTAATATTCTGGTGGTTTTTATAATGGGCGTTCATTGAATTATTTATTCTTTTTCTGAGGAAGTATAAAACATCATGCATCACAGGTATTTAATAGGTTTTCATGATAAATAATGATGCCCTTCATTTCTTGTCAGCTACCATTCAATGTAAGATTTTTATAAATAAACAAAAACTATGCCTGCAATTGGTCCTGAGAAAAGAAGCAAGAACATCATATCTGTCAACAGCTGACTTTTCTAACCATGTTAGTATAATTGTGACACAATATATAAAAATACACTATTTCAGAAAACCAAATGGAAGTAAAAATGTTACCAAATTAGAGAAAACTAATAGCAGACAACATTCTTGATCTTCTCTCCTGCCCACTTAGGATACAGAAATCCCTTCTACGACATGGGAAAATGGGAAAACATCAGTGTGAAACCACTGATTCATGTTTTTATTTTTATTTTTCTCAAGATGAAGTCTCGCTCCATCACCCAGGCTGGAATGCAGTGGTGCAATGATGGCTCACTGCAGTCTCAACATTCCAGGTCCAAGTGATCCTTCTGCCTCAGCCTCCCAAGTAGCTGAGACTACAGGCATGCACCACCATGATCACTCCAGGCATTTTTTTTTTTGAGACAAGATCTTGCTATGTTGCCTGACCTGGTGTCAAACTTTTGGGACTAAGTGATCTCCCCATGTGGGCCTTCCAAAGTGTTGAGATTACAGGTGTAAGTCCCCTCCCCTTTTTAAAAGTGGAATTATGTGGTTCTCTCCAAGTTAATATGTAAAAAGGAACATGAAGAAGACACCCTGACAATTCATGCATCTCAGTATATTCCCCGAGGTCCCTGAGACTTGATCCAATCAATTTCAGTGTGCCACATTCCGCTCTGTGACCTGAAAGACTTAGAGCAGCATTCAAACATACCTGTCCTCACCTCATTTCTGTCCATGCAAGATGCATCAGCAAGCATCAAAACTTCTGTTCACCATTTGTCTTCCTATAAACTCTGAAAAGAATCCCACAATTGAAAGAGCAATATGTCAGGCTGCCATGCCATGGCATAGTTACAGGTACTGAACCAGAGAACTTGATTATTTCAGTTGCATACCATTCACTGCTGCTCTTACCATGTTAGCCATGTGTAAGTAGTTAGGCACATGTAACAGCATTTAGGCCAATGTTCCCTACATTTATTGAACATAAGCCTTTTTTGCCTTTCAACACATGCTTTAACACCTCACAACTACTGTTCCATGAGCACCATTTTGACAGTTTGATTGGTTTAGTCATTAAAGATACACACACATACATCCACATATATCCACACACACACCCTTTCTAAATAGTATAAATAAACTGCCTGATATATGGGAGCCTATTGACATTTTAGGGACACACACACATCCTTCAAATAACAAATGCTAAATCATAAGGACAAGTGAGAACATTAGAATAAATATCAAGTCTGCATAATAAATATTTGCCCAAATGGCTTAAAATATTTATGCTCCTTGAGCCAGTAAGTCAGAAATCTTTCTTAAGAAAAAAATATAAAATTCCAGAAAATATTTCTGCCTCCCAACTTCGTATTGCAGTGTTATTTACAATAGCAAAAAAGTAGAGGCAACATAAATATTCAAAAATAAAGAAATCAAATAAATTATATCCATTTGTTCAGATTATTACTCAATGATTGAAAATTATGTTTCCTATGAACATATAATATGTAAAGATGTTTCTGATATAATATTTGGCTAAATAAAAGCCAGCAGAATCAAGAATTACACTAGCAGAATAATCTCTTATGCACATAGAAAAAAGCTGAAAAAAAACCCCATATCAAAATGTTAAAATGTTTCTAAAAGTGAGTTTGTGAATGAATGTTATTTTCTTCTTTATGTACTCTGATATTGACAAAATTTTCCCTAACCCTAATCCTATATTGCTGGCAAGCATATTGACACATATTTTATTAGGAGGAAACAAACGCAAACTTCTTTACCTTACAAAGCTGTCAGTAAGTTTCCTGGATAAGTCACTCTAAGCTTTTTATCCCATAACATATTGTTTTTCTAATGACATATTTCCAAAATTTAATTGTTAGTTGTGGAAATGAAACAAAAGGAAGTTAAACAGAGGAATGTGATATCCAAAAGCACCTTTCTTTTCAAAGGCATTTTGATTGTCATGACAACTCTAGGGCACTGGACCATTCAGGAGGAGGAATTTTCACTCTAGAATGGTGAAAGGCAAACAAGTCTTTCCCTCTTAGGATCTCTGGCTTCCTCTCACTGCCTTTCAATGTATCAGTCAAATTCAGATAAACTTGATAAAACCAAAGCTAAGACAGACCATTATTAGTTTGTCTTGCCAGCCCTGGGAATGTTAGCCTCTCTGGGAATTAAGAGCAATGTGTTGCTAGGCATTGCCTGTCTCAGCTGTGTGACTTCATTAACCACAAGTTACACATAGCTGGAAATCAAACTCTGGAAAGCAGGAGGACTCATTCCAAGTAAAATCACTTTTCACTCAGACTCTATGCAACAATTTGGATAAATATGCATTTATACATATTAGAGCAATTGGGAAACATTTTGAGGTATCCCCCAACTGCCACTATTTCTTCCATCCAACCTTGCCATGAATCGTAATACTATTGTGTGATTGTGTGTATATGCTTGGAATTAAGAGTTAAGAGCAACTTATGTTGCTTTACTAATTAAAATAAAATGTTCATTTAAAAAACAATATGAGGGTCTACTATGTGGACAACACTGCATAGAAGCAAAGAGACAGTAAAAAGGCATATGAACCGTGGTTCACATTCACACAGTGGGATAGCCAAATTTTTCTTTTTATTATTATTATTTATTATTTCAACAGGTTATGGAGAGCAGGTGGTGTTCAGTTACATGAGTAAGTTCTTTAGTAATGATTTCTGAGATTTTGGTGCACCTATCTCTCAAGCAGTATACTGTACCCAATGTGTAGTCTTTTAACTCTTATTCCCCCCCACCATTTCTCCCCAGTCTCTAAAGTCCTTTGTGTCATTCTTATGCCTTTGCGTCCTCGTAGTTTAGCTCCCACTTATGAGTGAGAACATAAATGTTTGGTTTTCTATTCCTGAGTTACTTCACTTAGAATAATGGTTTCCAAATCTTTCCAGGTTGCTGTGAATGACATTATTTCCTTCCTTTTTACGACTGAGTAGTATTCTATGGTATATGTATACCACATTATCTTTATCCATTCATGAATTGATGGGTATTTGGGCCGGTTCCATATTTTTCCAATTGCAAATTGTGCTGCTATAAACATGTGTGTGCAAGTATCTTTTTTGTATAATGACTTCTTTTCCTTTGGGTAGATACCTAGTAGTGGAATTGCTGGATCAAACCATAGATCTACTTTTAGTTATTTAAAGAATTTCCATACTGTTTCACAAGTTTAAATTTCTACTAGCAGTGTAAAAGTGTTTCCCTTTCACTGCATCCATTCCAACATCTATTATTTTTTTATTCTTTGATTATGACCATTTTTGCAGGAGTAAGGTGATATCACATTGTGGTTTTCATTTGCATTTTCCTGATCACTAGTGATGTTGAGCGTTTTTTTCATGTGTTTGTTGTCCATTTGTATATCTTCTTTTGAAAAATGTCTATTCATTCCTTAGCCCACTTTTTTATAGCATGATTTGTTTGTTTTCTTGCTGATTTGTTTGATTTCCTTGTAGATTCCGGATATTAGTCTTTTGTCAGATGTACAGATTGTGAAGATTTTCTCCCACTCTGTGGTTGTCTGTTTACTCTGCTGATTATTTCTTTTGCTGTGCAGAAGCTTTTTAGTTTAATTAAGTCTCATATCTTTATCTTTCTTTCTGTTGTGTTTGCTTTTGGGTTCTTGGTCATGATGTCTTTGCCTAAGTCAATCTCTAGAAGGCTTTTTCCAAATGGTATCTTCTAGAATCTTTATGATGTCAGGCCTTAGATTTAAGTACTTGATCTGTCTTGAGTTGATTTTTGTATAAGGTGAGAGATGAGGATTTTCAGTTTCCTCTACATGTGGCTTGCCAATTATCCCAGCACCGTTTGTTGAATATGGTGTCCTTTCCCCACTTTACGTTTTGGTTTACTTTGTTGAAGATTGGTTGCCTGTAAGTATCTGGCTTTATTTCTGGGTTCTCTATTCTGTTCCATTGGTCTATGTGCTGATTTTTATACCAATACCATGCTATTTTGGTGACCATTGCCTTATAGTATAACTTGAAGTTGGGTAGTGTGATGCCTCCAGATTAGTTCTTTCTGCTTAGTAATACTTTGGTTATGTGGGCTAATTTTTGATTCGATATGAACTTTAGCATTGCTTTTTCTTGTTCTGTGAAGAGTGATTGTGGAATTTTTATGGGAATTGCATGAATTTGTAGATTGCTTTTGACAGTATGGTCATTTTCATAATACTCATCCTACTCATCCATGAGCATGGCATTTGTTTCCATTTGTTTGTGTTGTCTGTGATTTCTTTCAGCAGTATTTTGTAGTTTTCCTTGTAGAGCTTTTTCACCTCCTTAGTTAGGTATGTTTTTAAGTATTTTATTTTTATTTTTTTGCAGCTATTATAAAAGGGGTTGAGTTCTTGATTTGATTCTCAGTGTGGTCGCTGTTAATGTATAGCAGAGCTACTAATTTGTGTACATTAATTTTGTATTCTGAAACTTTGGTGAATTCATTTACCAGTTCTATGAAATTTTTAAGTGAGTCTTAAGGGTTTTCTAGGTATACAATCATATCATCAGCATACTGTGAAAGTCTGACTTCCTTTTTACCAGTTTGGATGCCATTTTTTCCTCTTGTCTGATTGCTCTGGGTAGGACATCCAGTTCCATGTTGAATAGAAGTGGTGAGAGTGGGCATCCTCGTCTTTTCCCAGTTCTCAGGGGGAAAGTTTTCAACTTTTACCATTCAGTATAATTTTGGCTGTGAGTTTGTCATAAGTGGCTCTAATACCTTAAGGTATATCCCTTCTATGCCAGTTTTGCTGAGGGTTTCAATCATAAGGTGATGCTGGATTTTGTCAAATGCTTTTTCTGCATCTATTGAGATGATCACATAATTTTTGTTTTTAATTCTTTTTTATGTGGTATGTTATGTTTATTGACTTGCCTATGTTAAACCATTCCTACATCTCTGGTATGAAACCCACATGATCATGGTGGATTATCTTTTTGATATGTTGTTGGATTCGTTTAGCGAATACTTTGTTAAGAAATTTTGAATCTATGTTCTCAAGGGATATTTGTCTGAAATGTTTTTGTTGTTGTTTGTTTGTTTTTGGTTATGTCCTTTCCTGGGTTTGGTATTAGGTTGATACTGGCTTCATAGAATGATTTAGGGAAGATTCTTTATCTTGTGAAATAGTGTCAATAGGATTGGTACCAATGCTTTCTTGAATGTCTGATAGAATTCAGCTGTGAATCAGTCTGGTCAGGCTTTGTTTGTTTGTTTGTTTCCTGGCATTTTTTAAAATTATCATTTCAACATCACTGCTTGTTAAGAGTTGGTCTGTTAAGAGTTTCTATTTCTTCCTGATTTAATCCAGGAATTTTGTATATTTCCAGGAGTGTATCCATCTCCTCTAGGTTTTCTAGTTTGTGCATGTAAAGGTGTTCATAGTAGCCTTGAATAATCTTTTGCATTTCTGTAGCATCAATTGTAATATCTCCCATTTCATTTCCAGTTGAGCTTATTTGGATCTCTTTCCTTGTTTTGCTAATGTTCTATCAATTTTATTTATCTTTTCAGACAACCAGGTTTTCATTTATTGTTTTGTATTTTTTTGTTCTTGTTTCAATTTCATTTAGTTTGTTCTGATCTTGGTTATTTCCTTTCTTTTGCTGGTTTAGAGTTTGGTTTGTTCTTGTTTCTCCAGTTCCTTGAGGTGTGACCTTAGATTGTCTGTGCTCTTTCAGACTTTTTGATATAGGCATTTAAGGCTATAAATTTTCCTGTTAGCATCGGTTTTCTGTATCCCAGAGGTTTTAATAGATTGGGTCACTATTACCATTCAGTTCAAAGAATTTTTAAATTTCCATCTTGATATCATCGTTGACCCAATGATTATTCAGGAGCAGCTTATTTAATTTCCATGTATCTGGATGGTTTTCAGGTTTCCTTTTGTAGTTGATTTTCAATTTTATTCCACTGTGGTCTGAAAGAATACTTGATATAATTTTGATTTACTTAAATGTATTGAGACTTGTTTTGTGACATATCATATGGCCTATCTTGGAAAATGTTCCATATGCTGATGAATAGAATGTATATTCTGCAATTTTGGGGTAGAATGTTCTAAAAAAATCTGTTAAGTCCATTTGTTCTAGGGTACAGTTTAAGTCTATTGTTTCTTTGTTGACTTTCTGTATTGACCTGTCTAGTGCTGTCAGTGGCATATTAAAGTCACCCACTATTACTATGTTGCCATCTATCTCATTACTTAGGTCTAGTAGTAATTGTTTCATAAATTTGCAAGCTCCAGTGATAGGTACCTCTATATTTAGAATTATGATATTTTCCTGTTGGATTAGTTCTTTTATCATTGTATAATAACCCTGTTTATCCTTTTTAACTGCTATTGCTTTAAAGTTTGTTTTGTCTGAAATAAGAATAGCTACTCCTGCTTGCTTTTCGTGTCCATTTTCATGGAATATCATTTTTCATCCCTTTACCTTAGGTGTGTCTGAGTCCTTAGGTGAGTCTCTTGAGGACAGCAGATGGTTGATGAATCCTTATCCTTTCTGCCATTCTGTGTCTTTTAAGTGGAGCATTTAGGCCATTTAATACGTTGAACATTAGTATTGAGTTGTGAGATGTAATTCTATTCATTGTGCTGTTTGTTTCTTGAATACATTGTTTTGTGTTTATTGTGTTATTGTTTTATAGGTCCTATGAGATTTTTTACATTTTAAGGATGTTCTATTTTGATGTGTTTGAGGATTTGTTTCCAGATTTATACCTCCTTTCAGTGGTCCCTGTAGTGCTGGCTTGGTAGTGGCAAATTCTCTCGACATTTGTTTCTCTGAAAGAGGCTATATCTTTTCTTCATTTATGAGGCTTAGTTTCACTGAATACAAAATTCTTGGCTCATAATTTTAAGAGGCTATTGATAGGACCCCATTCCCTTTTAGCTTGTAGGGTTTCTGCTGAGAAATTTGCTGTTAATCTGATAGGTTTTTCTTTATAGGTTACCTGATGCTTTTGCCTCACAGCTCTTAAGTAAGTTATCTCCTTCATCTTTACTTTTGATAACCTGGTGACTATGTGCCTAGGAAATGAACTTTTTGGAATGAAATTTTCAGTTGTTCTTTGAGCTTCTTTTATTTGGATATCTAGGTCTCTAGCAAGGCCATGGAAATCTTCATTGATTACTTACTCAAATATGTTTTCCAAACTTTTAGATTTCTCTTCTAAAAGTTCCTGGTGTTCCCCAGGAACACAAATTGTTCTTAGGTTTGGTTGTTTAAAATAATCCGAAACTTCTTGCCAGCTCTTTAAAAAATATTTTAAATTATTTTTTCTTTGTCTTTGTTGGATTGGGTTAATTTGAAAGCTTTGTCTTTGAGCTCTGAAGTTCTTTCTTGTTAGATTCTAGTGTGAGAATTTCCAGTGTATTTTCCATTTCTACATGTGTGTCCTTCATTTCCAGAAGTTGTGTTTTTTTTTTTATTTATGCTATCTATTTCTCTGGGGATTTTTCCATCCATATCCTGTAACATTTTTTAATTTCCTTAAGTTGGTATGCACCTTTCTCTGGTGCCTCCTTGAGTAGCCTAGTCATCTATCTTCTGAATTCTTTTTCTGGCAATTCAGTGATTTCTTCTTAGTTTCAATCCATTGTTGGTGAGCTTGCATGATCTTTTGGGGTGTTAAAGAAACTTGTTTTATCATATTACCAGAGTTGTTTTTCTGATTCCTCCTCATTTGGGTGTACTATGTCAAGGAGAAGATCTGGGATTCAAGGGCTGCTGTTCAGATTCTTTGGTCCCATAGGTGCTCACTTGATGTGGTGCCCCCCCTTCCCCTCAGACACGGGGCTTCTTGAGAGCCAGACTGCCATAATTGTTACTTCTCTTCTGGATCTAGCCACCCAGCAAGGCTTCCAGGCTTCAGGCTGGTACTGTGGAGTGTCTGCAAAGAGTCCTGTGATGTGATCTGTCTTTAAGTCTCTCAGCCATGGATACCACCACCTGCTTTGGTGGAGGTAGCAGGGGAGTGAAGTGGACTCTATGAGGGTCCTTGGTTATATCTTTGCTTAATGTGCCAGTTTTGTGTTGGTTAGTCTACAGTCAGGAGGTGGTACTTTCAAGACATCAACAGCTATGGTATTAGGGAGGAAACTAGCTTACCCTAGGGTCCCCTGGATAAGTATCAGGGTTTCTCAGGAGGTAGGTATGGCCACAGAACTCCCAAAAGATTATGTCCTTTGTCTTAACATTAACATTAATTGATAAACCACAAATATTAGGGTTCTAGTGGTTTAAGGTAATATTGGAAAATATTCATCTCTCAAAATAATGGGTGCACAATTTCAGGGGTTTATGAAATTCCAAAGTCAGGAAATTATTGCCCTGTAGTATGCTAGGACAAACGAATAAAAAGATCCAACAACATTTTAGCTCATATATTACAGTAGCTTAAAGGCAACTGGGCAAATCTAGAATAAGCAGTTTCTCTCTCCTCTTAGCACAGAGCAAGCAACGTATTCTTTAAGTATTAAGATTTCAAGACTGAGGCAGATGGTCATTACTGAGGCTGTTCTAACTCTACCTCTGTAAACAAAACTGCAAGGAAGTTCACACAGCAGCTGGCAGAGCCCACAGCAGCTCAGCAACACATCTGCTGGCAGACTGTGACTAGGCTACCTCCTTGCTGGACAGGGCATCTCTGAAATAAGACAGCAGGACATCAGGAAATTATAAGTAAAGCTCCACCTTCCCAGGACACAGCATCTGGGAAAAAAGGGAGATATGAGTTCTGCTGCAGCAGACTTAAACGACC
>CAUYLG010068701.1:0-40582 GCA_963573385.1 Cacajao melanocephalus | reverse complement strand
TATGCTTACTCAATACAGTCTTTTTTTTTTTTTTTTTTTTAGGCGGAGTCTCGATATTTCCCCGGGCTGGAGTGCAGTGGCACGATCTCGGCTCACTGCAACCTCCGCCTCCCGGGTTCAAGTGATTCTCCTGCCTCAGCCTCCCAAGTAGCTGGGACTACAGGTGTGTGCCACCACACCCAGCTAATTGTTGTATTTTTGCTAGAGACAGGGTTTCACCATGTTGGCCAGGATGGTCTCAATCTCCTGACCTCATGATCTTCCTGCCTCGGCCTCCCAAATTGCTGGGATTACAGGTGTGAGCCACCACGCCCGGCCCCAATATAACTTCTTAAAAATTATGGTTTATTATTAGATGAAAGTTGCCAGGGAATTAAGAATAAAATTTTATTTTAAAAAGGTTAAAAAATTATGGTTTATTATTTCTGTTTCATGAATGGAATAGTCTTGAGTATATGTGGCATCATATTTTTAATTTTTAAATATTTATATACAATATGATAGATTGATTTTTGTATTTAGTTTGAGAGTCTTTGTTTTTCATATTTAATGTTATCTTCTTTTTCCCTACTGTAAAGTTAATATACTCTGTAATTGAAGAGTTTCTAATAGGGAGATACTTAAGGACTATGCAAGTATTCTGTTTCCATCCTACTATATGCCCACTAATTTTAGTTTCCATTGATAATTATTACCTGTAATACTTACTGTGCTATATGTCCAAATTATGAGTTTCTGTTCCAGCCATATCTTCTGTATTTATTGGAATTCTGCAAACAACAAAAACAAAAAAAACTTCTTTCTCCTCTGTTTAATAAATTGCTTCACATCAGTGTAGGCCAATGGCTTTTTCCACTATTTTTAATTTTCTTGCTCAGACTGTCCCAGACTTGGTTATTGGGAACTCCCTTAAGTTGATTTCTGCATATTTTCTGACATCTTCCCATCATTTTTGGAGAATTTCTTTACTTTCTGGCAGTGTTGAGACTCATTTTGTACTTCCCTTGCTCTTGCCCTGGAATTGATCTCTGGGGAACTCTGCTTCCTTTTTTGTTGGAGAATGAAACTCATAATCCAAGATCTGGGCATTAGATGTGCCCATTTCTGCCACACCCTCAGAGTGGACACATCTGGGAAATATTTGTGTCTATACACACACCAAAACGTTTATATCTGTTTATATGTATTTGTATATACTCCTAAACCGTGATGTATTTAATAGGTATTGGGGTTTCAGTTTTGTAAGATGAAAAGGGTAGATGGTGGTGATAATTGTACAAACATATGTACTTAATGCAACTGAACTATACACTTGAAAATGGTTAAGATGTTAAATATTCTGTGTATTTTACCGCAATAAAGAAAAAAATTTACAGAAAAAAACCATGATATCATATCCATATCTCAGATTTTAGTCTGTTTCTGAAGACTATGTCATTGGAATTTTGATAGGAGTTGCATGGAATCTGTTGATCAGTTTGGGTGCTGTAGACATTTCAGTATTCTTCCTATACGTGAACGCTGGATATCTTTCTGTTTGTGTCTTTTTCAGTTTCTTTTATCAGTGTTTATAGTTTTCAGATCTTTTACCTCGGGTAGATTTATTTCTAAATATATTTAATGGTGTTTTAATGGGATTATTTCTGTTTTGGATAGTTTATAGAAACAGAACTTTTTTTTTTTTTTTTTAAGTAGAGATGGGGTTTCACCAGGTTGACCAGGCTAGTGTTGAATTCCTGACAGGTGATCTGCCCACCGCAGCCCCCCAAAGTGCTGAGATTACAGGCAAGAGCCACCACACCTAGGCTTTTTGATTTTTTTTTTTACGCAGTCTCACTCTGTCACCCAGGCCAGAGTGCAGTGGTGCAGTGTTGGTTCACTGCAACCTCTGCCTCCTGGGTTCAAGTGATTCTCCTACCTCAGCCTCCTAAGTAGCTGGGATTATAGACACACACCACCACCCCCAGCTAATTTCTGTATTTTTAGTAGAGATGTGGTTTCACTGTGTTGGTCAGGCTGGTCTCCAACTCCTGACCTCGTGTTCCACTTGCTTCAGCCTCCCCATATGCTAGGATTACAGGCGTGAGCCACCACGCCTGGCAGAAACACAACTGATTTTTATACGTTGATTTGTATCCTGCAACAAAAAGTAAATTTGCTTACTTGTTCTAACAGTTTTTGGTGGAGTTTTTTGGCTTTTCTGTATGCAAGATCATGTCATCTGTAAACATTTTACTTCTTCCCTTCCAAATTGGATACCTTCTCTCTCTGTCTCTCTGTCTCTCTGTCTCTCTGTCTCTCTGTCTCTGTTTTGCCTAATTGCTCTGTCCAGGTTTTCTGGTACTGTGTTGAACGTAAGTAGTTGGATTGGGCACCCTTGTCTTGTTCCTGATCTTAAAGGAAAGGTTTTAGCTTCCCACTGTTGAATATGATGTTTAGCTGTGGGCTTGTCATATGGCCCTTACTAGGTTGTACATTCCTTCTTTATGCAAATTGTTTGAGAGTCTTTTTTTTTTTTTTTTTTTTTGAAATGGAGTCTTGATCTATCGCCTGGGCTGGTACAGTAGCACAGTCTCAGCTCACTGCAACCCCACTTCCTGGGTTCAAGCGATTCTTGTACCTCTGCCTTCAAGTAGCTGGAATTACAGATGCACACCACCGTGCCTGGCTAATTTTTGTATTTTTGGTAGAGACAGGGTTTCATCATGTTGGCCAGACTGGTCTCAAACTCCTGACCTCAAATGATCTGCCCGCCTTGGCTTCCCTAAGAGCTGGGTTGACAGGCGTGAGCCGCCGTGCCTGGCTTATTGAGAGTCTTTATCATGAAAAGATGTTTTATTTTGTCAATGCTTTGTCTGCATTTATTGAGATGATTATAAGAACTTTGTCTTTCATTTGGTTGATGTAGTGTATCGCTTTGCTTAATTTGTATATTTTGAACCATTCTTGAATCCCAGGGATAAATCCTACATGACAATATGCTGTTGAATTCAGTTTGCTTGTGTTTTGTTGAGACTTTTTGTTTGTTTTTGTTTTTGAGACAGGGTCTCACTCTGTCTCCTAAGCTAGAATGCAGTGGCACAACACTGCAGCCTTGTCCTCCTGGGGTCAAACAATCCTCCCATCTCAGCCTCCCAAGTAGCTGGGGCCACAGGAGTTTGCCACCACACCCAGCTAACTGTTTTGTATAGATGGGGTGTCACTATGTTCCTCATGCTAGGCTCGAACTCCTGGGGTCAAGCAGTCCCCACACCTCAGCCTCCCAAAATGCTAGGATTACAGACATGTTCCATTGCACCTGGCCTTGTTGAGGATTTTTGCATATATATATTTTTTTGTTTTCGAGACAGAATCTTAAAAGTCTCTAGGTCTCACAGAGCAAGAGACTGGAGCGCAGTGGCACGATCTTGGCTCACTGCAACCTCCACCTCCTCAGTTCAAGCAATTCTCCTGCTTCAGCCTCTGTAGTAGCTGGGATTACAGGCGCCTGCCACTCCACCCAGCTAATTTTTTGTATTTTTAGTAGAGACAGGGTTTCATCATGTTGGCCAGGCTAGTCTTGAACTCCTGACCTCATGATTTGCCCCCCTCAGCCTCCCAAAGTGCTGGGATTGCAGGCATGAGTCACTGCACCTGGCCTGCATCTATATTTAACAATGTTACTGGCCTCTAAGTTTCTTGAATGGTTTTTGGTCTGGCTTTGGTATCAGGGTAATGGTGGTCTTATAAAGTGAGTCTGCAAGTCTTCCTTCTTCAACTTTTTGGAATATTTTTAGAAGTATTGGCATTAATTCTTCTTTATTTTGAGATGGAGTTTCACTCTTGTCTCCCAGGCTGGAGTGCAGTGGCATGATCTGGGCTCACTGCAACCTCCGCCTCTTGGGTCCAAGGAATTCTCCCACCTCAGCCTCCTAAGTAGCTGGGATTACAAGTGCCCACCATCACACTTGGCTAATTGTATTTTTAGAAGAGACGGGGTTTTACCATGTTAGCCAGGCTGGTCTCAAACTCCTGACCCCAAGTGATCCACCTGCCTTGGCCTCCCAAAGTGCTGGGATTACAGGTGTGAGCGACGGTACCTGGACCATTAATTCTTCTTTAAATGTTTGGTAGAATTCACCAGTAAAGCCCTTTGGTCCTGGACTTTTTTTTGTTGGTATAGGGTGGTTGTTTACTGATTCAATTTCATGGTAGTCCCTTCTGGTCCTCTGTTTTTCTGAGGCATCAATTTTAATGTCTCTTTCTTTAAGATTATAATCTTATTTGAGTTTTCCTTCTCTTAATTACCCTATGTAAAGATTTCTCCATTTGTTTAACTCTTAAAAAGCCTGCTCTCATAAAAAAAAAAAAGAAAAACCAGCTCTCAGTTTTTTTGATCTTTTATTTTCTAATATCTATTTATTTCTTATTGCTTTATATTATTTCCTTCCTTCCTTCAACTTTGGGATTAGTTCTTTTTGTAATTCCTTGAGGCATAAGTTAGGTTGTTTATTTGATACCTTTTTTTTTTTTGTAGTATAGGTATGTACTGCTATAAACGTTTCTCTTAGAACTTCTTTTAGCTGCATCCCATAGGTTTTGGTATGTCAAGTTTCTATTTTTGTTTGTCTCCAGATAATTAATGAGTTTTCTATTTTAATTTATTCCTTGACCCTTGGTTGTTCAAGGGTATATTGGTTAATTTCCACCTGTTTGTGAATTTTTCAGTTTTCAGCCTGTTACTGATTTCTAGTTTCATACCATTATCTTCAAAAAATACGGTTTTTATGAGTTCAGTCTTCTTAAATTTGTTAAGACTTGTTTTGTTGCCCAACATTTTATTATCCTGGAGAATATTCCAGGATAATACTCGTCTGTGAGCTGGAGAAGAATGTATTTTGTACTACTGTTGGATGAAATGTTCTGTGTTTCTACATCCATTTCATCTATATTGTTTTTCAAGTTTGCTATTTCTTACTAATATTTTGTCTGGAGATCTAGTCATTGTTTAAAGTGGAGTATTGAAGTCTCCTATTATTGTATTGCTTTTTCTTCTTTCAGATCCATTAATATTTGCTTTATTATGAGTTCCCTAAACATATTGGTGTACATGTACTTAAACTTTTATATCTTTTTGATAAATTGGTCCCTTTATTATTATATAATGACCTTTGTTTCTTGTGACTTTTTTTTTTTTTTTTGAGAGAGAGTTAGTTTTGCTCTTGTTGCCCAGGCTGGAGAGCGATGATGTGATCTTGGCTTATTGCAACCTCTGCCTCCTGGGTTCAAGCGATTCTCCTGCCTCAGCCTCCTGAGTAGCTGGGATTGATTACAGGCAGCCATCACCATTAGAGATGGAGTTTCATCATGTTGGCCAGCCTGGTCTCGAAGTACTGACCTCAGGTAATCCACTTGCCTCTGTCTCCAAAAGTGCTGGGATTACAGGCCTGAGCCACTGCACCCGGCTGACAATTTTTGTCTTAAAAGTCTGTTTTGTGTGATACAAGAGTAGCTGCTCCTGCTCTGTTTTGGTTATCATTTGCTTGGAATAATCTTTTTCTAACCCTTGACATTTAGTCTGTGCTCCTTAAAGTTAAAATGAGTCTCTTGTAGCCAGGAGATAGTTGGATCTTGTTTTGTTTGTTTGTTTTAAATATATTCAGCCATTCCGTGTCTTTTCATTGGGGGAATTTAATCCATTTAAAATAATTGTTGATAGATGATGACTTGTTATTACCATTTAGTTCATTGTTCTCTGGCTGTTTTGTAGTTCTTTTATTCCTGTTGTCTTTCGCAGTCTTCCTTTGTGGTTTATGACTTTTTGAATATGTTTGGTTTGCAAGGTTTCTGCTGAGAAATCAATGGGTACTATGGAGACTGGAGACTCCTTTGTATGTAGTAAGTCATTTTGTCTTTGACTTCTGACAAGTTGACTATAACGTGTCTCGGTTTAGATCTCTTTCAATTGAACCTTTTTGGGGGCTTTGGGATTCATGAATGTGGGTGTCTCTGTGTCTCCTCAGATTTGGAAAATTTATAGCTGTTCTTTAAATAGGCTTTTTACCAGTTTCTTTCCTCCCTCTGTAACTTCTTTAATGTTTGTATTCACTTGGCAGAATTCCACCTGTTCTTTAGGCTTTCTTCACTCTTTTTTATTGTTTTTTCTTTTGTTCCTCTGACTTTAATCTATATTTTATTTTGTTGATTCTTCTGCTTGATGACATCTGCTCTTGGACCACTCTAATGAATATTTTAGTTCCGTTATTATACTCCTCAGCGCCAGTATTTCTATTTTATATCATTTCTATCTCTATGTTGAATTTCTCACTTCATGTATTGTTTTCCTGACCTCACATAGTTATATATCTCTGCTGTCTTTGACTGATCTTTAAGACAATTATTATGACTTCCTTCTCAGGTGATTGACATGTCTCCATTTCTTTTTGGTTGGCTATTGAATTTTTTTTTTTTTTTTCAAAGACAGAGTCTCGCTCTGTCGCCAGGCGCCAGGCTGGAGTGCAGTGGCGCTTTCGGCTCACTGCAACCTCCACCTCCTGGGTTCAAGCAATTCTCCTGCCTCAGCCTCCCGAGTAGCTGAGACTACAGGCACGCACCACCATGCCCGGCTAATTTTTGTATTTTTAGTAGAGATGGGGTTTCACCATGTTGGCCAGGACGGTCTTGATCTCTTGACCTCATGATCCGCCCACCTTGTCCTCCCAAAGTGCTGGGATTACAAGCGTGAGCCACTGCACCCGGCTTGGCTATTGAATATTTGTTTTCTTCCTTTGTATCATAATTTCTTAAGTCTTCATGCTATTTATAGGTTTGCTTTGCTGTCTGTGCATTGAAGTAGTAGGTATTTCTCTCAGTCTTTATGGGCTACTCTTGACTGGGAGAGACTGTTATCCGTTAGCAGTCCTCCATGAGAGACAAGATTAGGACTGATCCCTACAGGAGTATAACATAAAGTTGATGACAAGTACACCTTCTCTTTTCTCTCCCCCTCTCCCCTCTCCCCCTCTCCCTGTCTCCCTCTCCCCGCAATCCCCCAGAAAAGTCTCTGTTTGTGCTTTTTCTCAGTCATACAGAGCAGATGTAAGAGGCCATCTGCCCCATTTCTTTCTCAGTTGATCAGCACCTATGAGGCGAGATGGCTAGCCCCTTGGAGAACCCTGTGAGAAGTCAGGAGGTCAAGCAGGCAATGTCACTTCTTCCTATGGAGGAAATAATCAGCCAAGACAACTGAGCTGAGCTGGTTTAGGGGAAAGGCTAATGAGGGTAAGTTGAAAATTGTTCTCACCCATATAAATGCAACTGCTCTCAGTTTGTGCTCCTCTAGGGTTACTCGCAATTTTTAACTGGATTATGGATTTCTCTTCAGGGTGTTTTGGTTCCAGTATTGTTACTATGTGTTTTCATGAGTGAACAGAGAGCTAAGACTTCTTACTCTGCCATTTTACTGACATCCTCTATGATATATTACTTATGGAATCTTAAAATACAAGTAAGGTAGTTCTGAATTGCTAATTCAGACCTGTGGAAAACAAATTTATAGCTGAGTTATTTTTGTGTAATTCTTTTTTATTTAGGCTTAGAGTATATGTTCAAAATACTGTTTTCCAAATTCACTTAGATGAGTTATTTTTATCTTTCAATATGGTTTTGTTTGTCATATATACATAGAATATATATATATATAATGAATATATATATTATTAACTATATATATAGTTAATTGAATATATATTCTATATATATTCAATAATAACAAAATATGGTTTTGTTATTTGTAATACAGTTAAAAAGCAACCGTTTTTGTCACCTTAAAGTATAATGTTAGCTTTGGTGTTTTTGTAGATGCCCTTTGTTAGGATAAAAATTTTTCTTGGGCTTATTCAACTTTATTTAAAAAAAAAAAATCAGCCAGGCGCAGTGGCTCACACCTGTAATCTCAGCACTTTGGGAGGCCGAGGCAGGTGGATCACCAGGCCAGGAGTTCACGACCAGCCTGGTCAACATGGTAAAAACCTGTCTCTACTGAAAATACAAAAAATTAGTCAGGCGTGGTGGCATGCGCCTGTAATCCCAGCTACTTGGGAGTCACAGGCAGGAGAATTGCTTAAAACCCGGAGGTGGAGGTTGCAGTGAGCCGAGATTGCGCACCGTACTCCAGCCTGGGCTACAAGAGCGAAAACTGCATCTCAAAAAAAAAAAAAAAAGTTAATTCAAAAAAAGCAAATCTTAAAATTAAGTGTAAAGAGAAACAAGCATCATAGTATATCAAATTGAAAGCCTAACCACACAGAGGAAAAAAAACTTAGTTCAAGCAAATGTTTGAGCGCAGAACTCTGAATTTGTATCCTTAGTAAGGACAAAAAGAAATACCAAGAAACTCAATACTAAACAAAATAACAGTTGGTAGTTAAAGTAACAGTTTGATATACTATTGTCTAATATTAGGTGAAGACTTGTGAGAAGGAGTCTGTAGATGGATTCATATGCACTGTGAATTCTGTAACTGAGATGTCTCAGATTTCTAATGTAGTCAATCAGGCAGCCCACACTCTGCTGGCAAATTTTGGTAAGATTTAATGATGATTTCTTTATACCTTCATGTGTGGCAGATTCCTTCTTTCATCACTCATCCAAGATTGAGAAAAATCATAGGTTATCTTCCTTAGCAAAGCTTTTTATTTACGTATATCTGTATTCTTGGCTCTGTTACGTATTTTTAAAAGCTGTTATTTTATAGCTATGTGGCTTGTGTTTTAAGAGAGGGGATCAACCCTTCAAAGTTCTATGTACTAATATGAATGTATGGGAAAATATATTTTGTTTTTTGTTTTGTTTTGTTTTTGAGACAAGGTCAGTCTCCGTTGCCCAGGCAGGAGTACAGTGGTGAGATCACGGTTCACTGCAGTGTTGACCTCCTGAGGCTCAGATGTTCCTCCCGTCTGTCACCTGAGTAGCTGGGACTGTAGGTGCTTGCTACAACACCTGGCTAATATTTGTATTTTTTGTAGAGACAGAGTTTCACCGTGTTTCCTAGGCTGGGCTCAAGCAACCTCCTACCTGAGCATGCCAAAGTGCTAGGATTACATGCATGAGCCACCATGCCCAGCTAGAAAATTTTAAAATATATATTTGTAGAGTTATACATCCAGGAGGATTTTTAGAAATGGGACTTATAAGTCAAAGGGTAAATGCATATATAATTTAACTATATGTTGCCAAATTTCCTAGTTGTTTTTTTGTTTTTAATGAAGTTAAACATAATTTCAAAGGAAGCTAGGCATAGTGGCTGACACCTATAATCCCAGCATTTTGGGAGGCCAAGGCAGCCGAATCACTTGCCTCCAACCTGAGCAACATAGCAAGACCCTATCTCTGCAGAAAATTAAACAGTTCGTTGGACATGTCACATGCTTCTTGTCCTAGCTACTTGAAAGCCTGAAGCAAGAGGATTGCTTGAGCCCAGGAGGTTAGAGCTGTGGTAAGCCAAGATTGTGCTACTGCACTTCAGTCTGGGCAAGAGAACAGGGCCCTGTCCCCCACCTCCACCCAAAAACAAAACAAGCCTTAGAATAAGAGGAAGTAATTCCCACATATGTAACTGACAAAAAAGGCTTATATCCAAAATATATTAAGAACTCTTTTACACATTCATTCCTAAAATTCAAACAATCTAATAGAAAAATTAGAGGTTAGAACAGGCTCTTCACAAAACTGACTGTGCTATGGATAATAAACATAAAAAATGAAAGTTTTTATCCTCATCTATAATCAGGCAAATGAAAATTAAATCTGCCACTACACATACATCAGAATGGCTAAATGCAAAAAGGGTTATAATACCAAGTGTTGAGGAGAATTTAGAGAAGCTAGAGTTTGCATATACTTTTAGTGTGTATAGTAGACATGTATTTTGAAAAATGGTTTGGCATTAAGTTCTAAGTTTGAGCATGAGGATATACCCTTAAATATAACCACATAACAGCATTATTTGAAATAGCCCAGAATTAACAACTCAAATGTCTGTCTACAAGAATACATAAATAAACCGTGGTATACTGATTAAGTATCAGAAATATTTGGGACCAGAAGTGATTTGGATTTCAGATTTTGGAATATTTGCATTATACTTCTGAAATTTAAAATATTCTAGTGAGCGTTTCCTTTGAGTGTCATGTCTGTGCTCAAAAAGTTTTTTTTGGAGCATTTTGGATTTCAGATTTTCAGATTAGAGATACTCAACCTGTATTATAGAGTACTTTTAGGAAAAAGGAAAAACTACAGCTATGTGGAAAAATGTGGATGACTCATAATGTTGAATCAAAAAAGCTAGACATAAACTAAGAAGATTTCATTTAAAGTTTAAAAACAGACAAAATTATACTGTTAGAAGTGAGAATGGTGCTTCCATTTGAGAAGAGAGGGGTAATGATTTAGATGTGTCATGTGTGCCTCAAGGTGTAGAAATTAATGATAATGCATTATACCTTTGTAATTCAACACTTTTGTGAATACATATTTCAATTACATGTTTAAAAAATTCAGATGTCAGTTGGGCACGGTGCCTGTAATCCCTGCAGTTTGGGAGGCCAAGGTGGGTGGATTGCCTGAACTCAGGAGTTTGAGACTAGCCTGGGGAACATGGTAAAACCCCATCTCTACTCAAAATACAAAAAATTAGCCAGGCGTGGCAGCATGTGCCTGTAATCCCAGTTACTCCAGAAGCTGAGATAGGAGAATCCCTTGAACCCAGGAGGCGGAGGTTGCAGTGAGTCAAGGTCATGCCATTGTACTCCAGTCTGGGTGACAGAGCAAGACTCTGTCTCAAAAAAAATTCAGATGTCATTTCCAAGTGTTTGAAAGAAATTAGCAAAATGAATATAAAGAAAACATAATAACACTAAAAGCAACATTTAATGGGAAAAAAGTAGAACTGATCAATAAACCCAAGAGATAGGTTTTTTTAGAAGTATAAAATTGGCTGGGCATGGTGGCTCACACCTGTAATCCCAGCACTTTGGGAGGTCAAGGCAGGAGGATCACTTGAGCCCAGGAGTTTAAGATCTGGCCTTCCCAACATTGTGAGGAACCGCTTCTCCCCACCAGCCTCACCACCAATCTCTACCAAAATAATTTTTTTAGTTGGCCAAGTGTGGTGGTGGCTTGTGCCTGAAGTCCTAGCTACTCACAAAGCTGAGGCAGGAAGATTGCTTGAGCCCAGGAGTTCAAGGGTGCTGTGAGCTTGATCCTATGATTGCCACTCCAGCCTTGGTGACAGAGAGAAGCTGTGTTTCCCTCATAGCTCTAGAAAAGTATAAAATGAACAAACTTTTGCATAATATGTGATTTTCAGCATTTCATCCACGCCATACATTTTGTTTTTTCTTTTCCTCCTTTTTTGTTGAGACTAGGTCTGGCTCTGTCGGCCAGACTGGCATGCAGTGCTGTGATCTCAGCTCACTGCAACCTTTGCCTCCCAGGCTGAAGCTATCTTCCTCCCTCAGCCTCCCAAGTAGCTGGGACTACAGACGTGCACCACCGTACCTGGCTAATTTTTGTGTTTTTTGTAGAGATGGGGTTTTACCGTGTTACCCAGGCTGGTCTTAAACTTGTGAGCTCGAGTGATCTGCCTGCTTTGGCCACCCAAAGTGCTGGGATTACAGACATGAGCCATACCCCATACATTTTCTCCTGTCTGCTAGGACTTAGGGATATTAAAAGAAAAACTTTAGATAAATGTAATAGTTTAGTTAAGCATTAAAGGATTCCTGAGTCAGGCAGCACTCAATACCAAAAGAGGTTCCGGGGCTCTGCTGTAGCAGCATGCACAGCTGCCTTCTATAGACTGAATATGGAAGCAAAGTAAAGAAATTGCTTAATTGGCTACATCTAGGCATTAGCCTTAGTACTTGAAATGTATTCTGAGTTTCTTTTGTGAACCATTAGTATTACTCTGTTGCTTTGGATAAAAAGTTGAGTGTCACTTTTAGGCAAGCCAGATGTCAATTTTCAAGTGTCTTATCGTTATTTTCCTCTATTTTCTTTCTCAGAACAATTTGAGTCTGTAAATATACATTTATATGTGTGTGTGGTAGGAGAGGTGGAGGAGGATATGACTTATCCATTCATCTACTTTTTTCCATAGCGCTTGTCACCAACTGACATAATACATATTTATGGGTGGACATGGTGGCTCACGCTTCTGTAATCTTAGCACTTTGGGAGGCCAAGGCAGGTGGATCACCTGAGGTTGGGAGTTCGAGACCAGCCTGACCAACATGGAGAAACCCCATCTCTACTAAAAATGCAAAATTACCTAGGCATGGTGGGTGCATGCCTATAATCCCAGCTACTTAGGAGAATCACTTGAACCCAGGAGGTGGTGGTTGCGGTGAGCCAAGATCTCACCATTGCACTCCAGCCTGGGCCACAGGAGCAAAACTCCATCTAAAAACCATACTTACGTGTTTATTATCTGCTTAGCCCTTTAGAATGTGAGATACCTAAGGTCTAGGACATTTTCTGTATAGTTGACCACTGTGTCCTAAGTGTCTAGTATATTACTTTACAAAGGTTAGGTCCTTCTTAAATAATTTGCAGAATTAATGCAAGCATAAGCCAGAGATAAGGACTTGAAGGGATGCCACCTGGCCTCCATGACTGCCGCTGGAGGAGCTAAAGACGTCTGAATTCAATAAACCATTTGTTTTGGGGGTCCTCAACACCTCCACCCTCATGCTCAATGATAGAAACACAGGAGTCAGAAGCTATTAAACCTATAGTTATGGTTTATTACAATAAAAGGGTACAGATTAGAATCTGCAAGAGGAAAAGATGAACAGGATGAAGTCTAGAAGAAACCAAGCTTCTCTCCCATGTAGTTTTCTCCCATGTCACATGGACAGTGCTTAATTATCCTAGTAACAGTGTGTAATATCCATGCAAACTGTTGCCAACTAGGGAAGCTCACTGAGCTTTTGGTGTCCAGGACTTTTACTGAGGGTCAGTCCCGTAGGCATACAGCATCTGCATGACTTACATCACACACTTAGGCCCAGCCCCCTCACAGTTCAAACTCATACTTTGTTGCCAAAAGCCTCAGCATGTAAAAACAGGCCTTCATCATAAATCATATTGTTAACATACACTCTGTGGTCACACTAGTATAGTTTGGCTCAAGAACTTAAGCATATAAAAAGATACACTTAACAGGCAAGGTATTCCATAGGCTAAAAGGTCATCTCTCACAAACTGAGCCAACTGTCAGTCCTGAGGACAGATCTTTCTCTGCAGGGGTTAAGTTAACCTTTTCTGCACATCATTTCATGACCATCTCATGGTCATGTTTGAGAATAACAAGAACCTCAGGAGTTTAGGCTTTTGAATCAGAATAACCTGCATTCATGCCCTGGCTCACCAGTTCCTAATTGGTGATGTTGGGTCAATTAGTTTCTGAGCTTGGGTTTCCTCATCTAATATGATAGTGACAAAAACTGCTTTGATAATTTTATGAACCTAGACTACCACTGTTTCTGGCACATGGGTACCAGGTAAATGGCATTTGTTGTTGTTTATGTCCATGTAGCATAATACTCCAGTGGCATTCACATGAACAACTTCATCTTCTGCAGGGAGCTGGCTCATGAATGGCGCTTGATGACAGATGAGTAATGCCTATTGCTTAAAGATTGACAGTATCAGGCAAGACTCCCATTACTACTTAAGTGGAATTGAGATTGACCTGTCCATAAATTCAGACAATGTCTTGAAGAGGCTTTGGGAACAAGATATTCAGGCACATTCCCCTGTTGGATTCACAGGGTGCCAGCCATTGATCTTTCCCTTTGTGGTAAGTCTGTGTTGATGCTCCTTTGAGACCCTGCTTTAACCAGTCTGTGAACAGCTTGTCTTGTGATTAGGGTTTAGGGTCTAAGTGACCCTGCTTTTGAAATATCTAGGAGGGACTACATTAGATATGAATAGTCTATGGTCTAAATCCTGGGATTTGGGAAGGAGGGATAAGTATGCATGCTTTTATGGGAGAGGTTCTGTTTAATCACATGATGAGTTTCATCATTTTTGGCAAATAAGGAAAATGTTAACTTCTCTGGACTTTTTTTTCCTTTCTTTTCTTTTTCTTTTTTTTTTTTTTTTTTTTTTTTAATACGGGGTTTCACCATGTTGGTCAGGCTGGTCTTGAACTCCCAACCTCAGGTGATCCGCCTGTCTTGGCCTCCAAAGTGCTTGGATTACAGGCGTGAGCCACCACACCCGGCCACTTTTTTTCTTTATAAAATGGGATTGTTAAACTCTCTCTCTCCTGGTCATCAAAGCCTGAAGCATATTTTCTTGCTTCAGGTGAGATAGGCTGCTCAGGCATTTTATTGTAACAATGTGTGTGTGTCCACTTAGCATTAATATGAGGTGGCTTCTCGGCTTGTGAGTATGGAAGCTGTTGGCAGCCTGGATTCTCAGGTTTTATTTCTTCTTCTCAAGATCATCTTTTTCAAGACTTTTTCTGTCTTCATGAGGCAAAATTTGAAGAGGAGAGGATGGTGGCTGGGTGGTTGACAAATTACTCTCAGGTAAGTAGGAAATTGTTGGGTACCAGCCCCAATCCTGTTCTTGGATGCCCTTAGTCCTGGCGGTGATGAGGGATTGAGAAAAGAAATAGACACAAGTAGAATTTTACAGCATGGGTCCAGGGGACCAACACAAGCATGGGGACCGCGTTGGCACTGAGTTCTGGTTTCCATAGGGTTTTATTAGGTGCATACACTTGATAATTGAGGGGTGGGGGATGGGGAGTGATCAGAGGAGGCCTTGAAACTACTGGGTGAGGCCTTGAGACTAATGTGGGCAAGATAGCCGGGGAGAGAAGTGTGGTCTGCAGTATTCAGTAGCAGACGTGATTCTTATGCAAACCTAGAACCCTGAATTCTACCACCAGTTGCTGTCAAGGTGCATAGCGCATAAGGCACCACCAGGTCTGATCACACCCAACACGTTGAGGGGCATTTATCTCCTGGGAATTGCAGACACAGAGCAATAAAAATTACTCCATATTCTGAGAACCTAGGCAGAGCCTGTGGCATTCTGGTAATCTCTGCCCTGCAAGGCTTTTCTTCCTTGCAAGCTGCCATCTGCAAAGACCCTCCCGGATCTTGTGAGCAGAGGTTGCCTCCCTTCCTTCTCAGAGATCTTGCATAAGCCCTCTTTATGAGACCCTCATGTAAACTCTATGTTGAGGTGGCATTTGTGGGACCAAAGCAGTATTTCCTGCACTGCAACCACTCCACAGTGTTCCACAGTTTTAAAGCACTCTCAGATGGTCTTTACCTTAGGCCTCCTGTTGCTGCTTGATTTCTATTTTACTGCACCAATATTTGTTATAGCTTAGTTGGGAGTATAAACATCAGTGTACAATAAGCAAAGCAAGCTTATAATTATTTAGCTAGAAATAACATAGGTCTGCACCTGGCCATCTTGAACCCCAGGAAATTGATTTTTCTGTAGAAGTATATGCTGCTTCCTACCAAGTAGATATGTTTTCTCCTAGTGGAACAGAGCTCCTGCAAGCAAAGAGGGTCTGTTTAGGGACTACGTCTCTCTCATCAGACTTCTTGGGACCACAGTGCCTCTTACGTGGTTAACAGATTTCACAAGGAAATGATCCTATTGTCACAGTGTTTACTAATTCAGTCTGACTGTCATCCATGTTGACTGTGTGCTTTCATTTTGCTGTGATAGAGAGGGAGAGAATCAACATGTGCTTCTCAAAATTTGTGCTGTCACTGGAGCATTTATTTGAGTGTCTATAATGTATTCAGGATTATGCTAAAACCTGTCAATAGAGAAAAATACGTCAAGAAGAAGTCAGAATCTAGTTATGCTGAGATATATTCAGTTAGGTGAAAATGGTGCTCTTCGAGCCATGTGACTAGATGAGATCACCAATGAATATTTACAGACAGAGAACAAAATGAGGACCATCAGCTGGGTGCAGTGGCTCACGCCTGCAATCCCAGCACTTTGGGAGGCCGAGGCGGGTGGATCACGAGATCAGCTCGAGACCATCCTGGCCAACATGGTGAAACCCCGTCTCTACTGAAATACAAAAAAAAAAGAAAAAAAAATTAGCTAGGCGTGGTGGCACATGCCTTTAGCCCCAGCTACTCAGGAGACAGGGGACTCGCTTGAACCCAGGTAGTGGAGGATGCCATGAGCCGAGATCATGCCACTGCACTACAGCGTGGGTGACAGAGCAAGACTCCATCTCAAAAAAAAAAAAAGTGAGGACCATCAAGTGATAGAAGACCACAGAATCTTATCAAGGCATGCCAAGACAAGGTTCCTCATTACCCAGTGAACATGGGAGATAATGTACTTGCCTGGTGCCAACATGTGTGTGATGGTTTAGGACTCAGTGACCTTTGAGGATGTGGCTGTGGACTTTATCCAGGAGGAGTGGACTTTGCTGGATCAAACTCAGAGAAACTTATACAGAGATGTGATGCTGGAAAACTACACGAATCTAGTTGCAGTAGGTAAGGCTGGTACCATTTTTTTCATTGAGTTTTTTTTCTGGAACAAACATGTCTTAGGTGACTGTATTCTGGACTCACTGAATGTTGACGGCCCTGAAATGGCAAACAGGCCAAACATTGTTTCCGTCTCATAGACCTTACTGCCTAGTGATTTTTCTGATGAAATCAAAGATCTGTTCATTGTTCTGGCTTTGTGTTCTCCATGGATAAAAGACTTAGAACTTCTTGAATATGTATACGAGCTTGAGCCTGTGTTTCATGGGAAGGATTGCTAGTCCTTGTGGTGCAGAGTGAAAAAGAAAAGAGAATTTGCAGTTTAGGTTCATTTGAAGGTTCTTGTCATGAACATTGTGTTAAGTTATACCTGAGAGCGTTAAGAATGCCCAAACAGCAAAATCTGGGCCCTTTAGTCATGGAAGTATTTGTTATCCCTTGCACATTCTTACATCGTTCGTCTTTCTCTGAGAGCTGTGCAAATACGGTTTTACTTTTCACGTGAAACAAGAAGCGTTAAAGACAGTGGAGAAAATTCTCCAAGATGAGAGAAAAGACAGATGTGATTATTTGTGTGATATAGCCTTCATCTATGAGAGGTACAGTCTGTTTATAAATGATAAGTAGGAAGGTTTTGAAAGTGTACTTTTTTGAAGAGAATATCAAGGGCATTTGGTTGCTGAGATTCGTTGGGTACCTTAACTTCGCTTTCTCTCTCACTTTTCATCTATCTTGGAAACTTTCTTGTGGCCTGATGGTAAGATCTGTCTCATTTCTTCTTTACATTTATGATTTGCATTTAGCTCTGTATCCATTTCCTTTCTACTTTGTTTCTCTGGCTGTACCTCTTTTTTGTTCACTGTAAAGTCTGAATGTTTGGAGAACCATTTCTTAGTGAATCACCTACCAACTTGACTTCAGTACCTTACTGTTGCTAGACTCTTATTGCATCCAGATTTCTCAATTTCTGGTTCCCTTTCTTTAAAAACAAAACAACAACAAGCCTGGGCGCGGTGGCTCACGCCTATAATCCCAGCACTTTGGGAGGCTGAAACCCTGTCTCTACTATGAATGAAACCCTGTCTCTACCATGGTGAAACCCTGTCTCTACTAAAAATACAAAAGTTAGCTGGGCATAGTGGTGCATGCCTGTTGTCCCAGCTACTCGGGAGGCTGAGGGAGGCGGAGGTTGCGGTGAGCCGAGATCGTGCCATTGCACTCCAGCCTGAGTAATAAGAGCGAAACTCCGTCTGAAAAATAAATAAATAAAATTTTAAAAAATAAAAAACAATAAAACTATGTCTTAAGACGGTGTTTGAAAGTACAGTACTCTTGCATTTCTGACACCCTTTTTTCAATTGTTATTTTTCTAAGAACTTAAAATTGTTTTTCATCTGATTTCAGATTGGAAGAGTCGTAATACCAAATGGACAGCACCTCAGCAGAATTTTTTGCAGGGGAAAACATCCAGTATGGTGGAAATGGTAAGATTCAGAAGGTATAATTTCTTGCCTTCCAAGTTAGAGGAAGATTGGAAATTCCATGAAACAGAAAAGTAGCACAATAACCTTGAGACATTTGAGACTAGTGTTTTTCACCTGAAAATAATCTGTTTCTTGCAGAGACTGTGGATCATGAGTTTGACAAACACTCTAAACATCCCTCAAAATATATTTGTTGACATATTTCCTTCAACTAAATATTCCCATATAGATATCTTAGATGTGATAAATAATTCACTCTTGGGCAGTTATCAGATAAACTCTTTAGAAGCCGTGTGAAAGTAAAGAATATAGCAGAACTTTCTGCAGTCACTTTGTTTCACTTGAAAGCACCCAGGTCTGAAACATGCATTGCAATGAAAATGGCAGGAACAAACAAAACATTTCAATAATACTAATTTTCTGTGCATAACAGAATTTGGAGTAAAAGGGAGAATCTCTGAATGAAATAAATTTGGAAAACTTGTATGAATCATCATTAATTTTCATCAACAGGAGAGAAACCGCTTTGGAGAGGAACTGTTTGACTTTAACCAGTGTGAAAAAACCTTGAGTGAACACTCATGCTTCAAGACTCACAGGAGAACTTACTTTAAAAGGAAAACCTGTGAGCATAATCAGTGTGAAAAAGCCTTCACAAAACCCTCTACCTTTACTTTACACAAGAAGACTGATATTGGAGAGGAACTTCCCAACTGTAATCAATGTGAAACACACAGCCTTCAGCCAACATCTACATCTTGTCTGCGGGAAAACTCACACTCAAGAGAAACCGTATAAATGCAGTGACTATGAAAAAGGCTTACCTTCCTCCTCACACCTTAGAGAATGTGTAAGAATTTGTGGTGGAGAGAGACCAGATACTTGTAAGGAGTGTGTCAAAACCTCTTCTCATTCTACAGGCCTTTTTGTACACATGCAAACTCATGATGGAGAAAAACTCCGTGAACGTAAAGCATGTGGGAAACCCTTCACTCAGTCTTCGTATCTTACTCAACATTTAAGAATTCATAGTAGTGTTACCAGTAGAATGTAAGAAATTTGCCAGAGCCTTTGCTTATTCCCCAGATCTTGCTAAACATAAAAGACCTAGCACTAGGGGGAAACACTATGTTTGTAACGAATGTGGCAAAGAGTTTACTTGTTTCTCAAAACTCAGCATTCACATAAGAGTTCACACTGGAGAAAAACCATATGAGTGTAACAAATTTGGGAAAGCCTTTACTGATTCTTCAGGTCTTATAAAACACAGGCGAACTCACACTGGAGAAAAGCCTTATGAATGTAAGGAATGTGGGAAAGCTTTCGCTAACTCTTCACGTTACTGTACATATGAGAACTCACACTGGTGAAAAGCCTTATCAGTGTAAGGAATGTGGAAAAGCCTTTATTAATTCCTCTTGCTTTAAAAGTCACATGCAGACTCACCCTGGTGTAAAGCCCGATCACTCAACAGTGTGGGAAAGCCGTTATTCGATCCTCATTTCTTATTCGTCATTTAAAAAGTCACACTGCAGAAAGGCCTTTTGAATGTGAAGAATGTGGGAAAGCCTTTAGATACTCCTCGCACCTTAGTCAACATAAAAGAACACACACAGGGGAGAGGCCATATAAATATCAAAAATGTGGCCAAGCCTTCAGTATCTCATCAGGCCTTACAGTACACATGAGAACTCACACTGGTGAACGGCCGTTTGAATGTCAGGAATGTGGGAAAGGCTCTACTCGGTCCACATATCTTATTCAACATCTAAGAAGTCACAGTGGGGAGAAACCATATAAAGAATGTGGGTAAACCTTTAGTAATTCCTCATGCCTCACGGAATATGTAAGAATTCATACTTGAGCTTATACTTGGAAAGAATGTGGTAAAGCCACTACTACCTCACACTTAACTGAATGTGTACCCATTCACAGTGGCAATATACACAATCATAAGGAATGTGGGAAGCCTTCCTTGGTGTCACAGATCTCAACAATTGCAATAGAAGAGAAGCCATATGAATGTAAGGAATGTGGGAAAGTCTTGGCTCCTTCCATAGGCCTTACTATTCATGCGTCTGTGCATCGTAGGAAACAAACAATACAGGAAACGTCAATCGTTGCTCACATCTGAGTCTGAACTTATGCTGGAGAGAAATGCTATTGTGAGGAAGGTGGAAAAGCTTTCATTATTTTCCTCGGACCTTGCTGAGCTTGTGAGCACACTGGATATAAATGCACATCCTCTGAATGTAGGGAATGTGTTGAACCCTTTCACTCTCCTTATACCTTAATATTCAACTGTGATCTCACAAGTGTGAAAAAATCTTATGAATGTAAGATGTGTGGAGATTTTTCTTTGTTTTTAGCTTCCACTTTGTGAATGTGTCAAAGCACACTTTGAGAAGTCCCATGAATGAAAGAGATGTCGGAAAGCCCTTGATTGTTCTTGGCCATTAGTAAACATGATCCACACTGAAGAGGAACTCTGACTGCGTGAAAGGTCAGAAAGGCCGTATTAACTTACATGCAAAAAGTCACACTAGAGGAATGCTGTATCAGAATCCGCTTTTGTAAATATACATGTTTTAAAGACGTATATATTTTTAATAATACGTAGCTGGTCTGAAGATAGTGATCTTGATTGTTCACAGTTAAAGATGGCACTCTTAATTATTTAGGGGCTCCACTCTTTCCCCCATTTGTCACTACTACACTTCACTAGACTTTAAAAAATATTTTAGGCTGGGGGCAGAGGCTCGTGCCTGTTATCCCAGCATTTTTAGAGGCTGAAGCTGGTGGATCGTTTGAGGTCAGGAGTTTGAGATCAACCTAGCCAACATGGTGAAACCCCATCTCTACTAAAAATACAAAAATTAGCCAGGCATGCTGGTATATGCCTGTAATCCCAGCTACTCAAGAGGCTGGGGCAGGAGAATTGCTTGAACCTGGGAGGTGGACGTTGCAGTGAGCTGAGATCATGCCACTATACTCCAGCCTGGGCGATGCAGTGAGACTGAAAAACAGAAAAAAAAATTTTAAATACCCTAAAAGGGTTTTTTGTTGAAAAAGTTTGTTATAAGAATAAGGAATTTAGGAACATCTCGGGGTACAAGTTTTCACTTTTTGCATGCAAGAAAATTGGTACTGGCCAGGCATTCCGGCTCACACCTTAATTCCAGCAATTTAGGAAGCCAAAGCAGAAGGATCACTTGAGCCCAGGAGTTTAAGACCAGCCTGGGCAATATAGTGAAACCTTGTCTCTACAAAGAATAAATAAAAGTAATCAGGTGTGGTGTTTTGTGCCTATAGTCTTCAGCTATTCAGGATGCTGGGGCGGGAAGATTGCTGGAGCCTGGTCAGGGAGGCAGAGGTTGCTGTGAGCCCTATGCCCCAGCCTGGGCAACAGGATGAGACCCTGTCTCAAAAAAAAAAAAAAGAAAAAATTGGCACCAGCAAAGAAAACCAAATAAATTATTTAAATAAGCTTGCCTATGTGTCTTTAAAGACTGTTGTTGCGCATCACTTTCATATGCTTATGAGTGTGGTGAAGTGTGCATTTAATGATCCTTTTTCACTGTTGCCGAGTAATTATTGAGACAGGTTTGAATTATTGAGACAGGTTCTTTTAGTAAGTTTATTGAGGTATAACTACCATGTAATCTACACATATTTTAAACATACGGCTTAAGTTTGGACACATACACATATGTGTACATGAACACCATCAAGATAATGAACATACCTGTTAAACCAGGTGGCCTCCTCATGCCTTTTATAGTTTCTTCTTCTCACCCTTTCCTGCCTATCACTCTAGTGATCCACTGATTTGCTCTTAGAATAGACCACTTTATGTTATATAGAGCTTTTATATAAACGTAATCATACAGTGTGGCATCTTTCATTCTGGGTAGTTTCTAGATTCATTTATGTTGTAGAGTCCATTTCACTGCTGAATACTATTCCAGTGTAAGGCATACCACAAGCTGTTTATCCATTCATGTGTTATTCTGCCTTTTGGCTATTGCAATTAAAACTGCCTTGAACATCTGTATGCAGGTTATTTTTTTAACATACGCTTCTATTTAAGTAATTAAGAATGGAATGATTACATCATATGTTGGTGTACATTTAGCTTTTTAAGAGACTGCTAACTCTTTCTCAAGTGGTTGTGCCATTTGACATTCCCATGAGCTGTGTATGAGAGTTGCAGTTCCTCTGCGTCCTTGCCAATTATTGATATGGTCAGTCTTTTTTATTTTGACCATTTTAATAGGTATGCAGTAGTATCTCATAGTTTTAATTTGCATTTCTCCAGTGACTAATGATGTTGTATGTGGTTTCACATGCTTACTGGCCTTCTTTAAGCCTTTGGGGAAGTGTCTTCAAATCTTTTGCCTGTTTCTATTGGCTTTGATTTTTATTTATTTATTTTTTTTGAGAAGGAGTCTTGCTCTTGTCCTCCAGGCTGGAGCACAATGGTGCAATCTCGGCTCACTGCAACCTCTGCCCCCTGGGTTCAAGCTATTCTCCTGCCTCCATCTCCTGAGTAGCTGGGATTGCAGGCACCCGCCATCATGCCCAGCTAATTTTTGTATTTTTAGTAGAGATGGGGTTTCACCATCTTGGCCAGGCTGGTCTCGAACTGATCTCAGGTGATCCACCTGCCTTGGCCTCCCAAAGTGTTGGGATTACAGGCGTGAGCCACCATGCCCAGCCTGAATTTTTTTTTTTTTCCAAATAGAGACGGGGTTTTTCTCTGTCTCCCAGGCTGAAGTGCAGTGGCACAATCGTGTGGTTTGGCAATTTTTACTGAATTTTGAGAGTTTAAAATTTTAAATTTTAAACCTGATAGTGTATTTGATCTACTAATACTTTAATATAATTAACAAAACGTATATTTAAATATGTAATAACAAAACATTTTAACAGGTAACATAAATACAGTTCCCAACTTACAAGAGTTTGACTTAGTATTGTTTTTAATTCATAGTTATGCAAATGCATTATGCATTCAATACATTTCTCAGTTTACGATGGGGTTACAAATTGTCAACAATAGTTTCAGCTTACAGTGGGTTTATCAGGACATAGCCCTGTCGTAAGTTGAGGAGTATCTGTATTACAATATATTTAATATGTTGTATTTCAGGTACTAGTACATGATGCACACTGATTTAAAATCTTTATATGGCACAAAGATTGGATCAAAGTTTTGGGTTTTTTTTTTCTTTGTATCTAATTTGTTTAAAGGACAGTATCATTTGTGTTTGTATTTTTCAGTGTTTGGGTCTTTCTAGGCATTTTTTCCTCTGACATTACTGCAAATGGTATTTTAAAAATTTCAATTTCTCTGCTAATTCACTATTAGTATGAAAGAATACAATTTTCATACATACATTAATCTTGTATGCTGCAACCTTGTTAAACCTATTCTGGAAGCTTTTATTAATATATTAACATTATACTAAGCTATATAATTTTATTCGTTTTTTTTTTTTTTTTTTTTTTTTTTTTTTTTTTTTTTTTGTAGAAATCGTCTCGCTCTGTTACCCAGGCTGGAGTGCAGTGGCATGATCTTGGCTCACCGCAACCTCTACCTCCTGGGTTCAAGCCATTCTCCTGCCTCAGCCTCCCAAGTAGCTGGGATTACAGACAGCCACCACGCCCCAACTCTTTTTTTGTAGTTTTAAAATTAAAAAGAGATGGGGGTTTTGCTGTGTTGACCAGTCTGGAACTCCTGAAATCCTGGCTTCAAGCCATCCTCCCATCTTAGCATCCCAAAGTGTTGGGATTACATGCATGAGCCACCACACCCGGCCACAATTTTACTCTTAAAATATGTCTTTGATATTGTTGCCAGATTAATATTTGTTATTTGTTTTCTGAGACACAGTTTTGCTCTTGTTGCCAGGAGTGCAATGGCACAATCTTGGCTCATTGCAACCTCCACCTCCCAGTTTCAAGTGATTCTTCTGTCTCAGTCTCCCGAGTAGCTGGAAATACAGGTGCCTGCCTCCATGCCCAGCTAATTTTTTCATTTTTAGTAGAGGCGGAGTTTTACCATGTTGGCCAGGCTGGTCTCAAATTCCTGACCTCTGGTCATCCACCCACCTCAGCCTCCCAAAGTGCTGGGATTACAGGTGTGAGCTACGGGCACCCAGCTGCCAAATTAATGTTCGATTTTATGTTGCCGTTACAGAGTGATAACCAAGGACACTTTGAGATTTAGGCATAGCTGTGGTAAAAACAGGTCTCTCCAACTTTGCATCTAAGTTGCAAAATAATTACATTGATGTTTTTAACCTGCCATGTATATTTCAGTGTATTCGCCATTTAAAAACTCTGGGACAGCTAACATTTAAATAAATCTCTTCTGTTTGGGAATGATGTTTGAATAATATGAATATATTTGCTAATTGATAACATTAAGATTCTAAATACAGCTGTTTAATATATCTTGATAATTAGTATCTGAAATAAGTATATTTTTCTGGGTAGCCTTTTGGAAAAAGTGCACTGAATAGAGTTTCCAGTCATACGTTTCTTTTCTAATTTGTAGTCCAGTGACTCTGACTTCTCTAGTTCCCAATTTTGGTTTGCACGGTTCACTTACAACTATCATTTCTCTGCAAATTTTCTGCTTAGTCTATCAAAAATCAGTGCTGTGAAAGTTTTTGAAAAGGTGTAGCAGGCTTTTGGAGTCTCTGACTGATGACGGCATTCTGTAAATCTGCTGCTTCCAGTGGGAGTGTCTCATCCAGCAATCTGAGGACAGGAAAAGCTGTTGCCAGAGAAAGGGGAGGACTTCTTTGAGATCCTTGGTGTTTTTCAATTAAGTCTTTGATATGGCTTACCTTTCCTGATTGGTGACCCTGTCCTGAAAGAGCTGGAGGACAGGCTTCATAGACATGCATATTTCATTTTTCTTGTCTTCAACTTTAACATCCACATCTTTATCAACAATTCCCTGTAATTCTAGGGTAATTCCCCCTTTTTGATGGAGTTCAAAAATTGCTGACTTGCCCCATTTGAATAACTTCCGAAATCATCGTTGACAGTGAATCCATTTTCCCATAATTTTATGTTTACATCTACCTGTTTCTTCTGTTCAGGGTGAGACGAGCATTTGGAACCAACCTTCTGAGCTTCATAAAAAAGGCTATTAACAAGATATTCACAATTCGTTTGTTGATTATCACCAAGAGGTTGATTGTCTGGTCCTGTTTCATAAACCCAGTCTTCTTTTATACTTTGGAGGTTATCTCTGTCTTTCATTCCCTTTTGCCTTATTTCGAGCACAGCCTCCCAGCCTCGGCCACTCAGCTCAGGGGCCACCAGTACCATTTGGCTGGGAACTCCATTTGGTGAGAGCCCTTCAGACCCAGCCCCAGACGTCCTCAGGACCCTGGCTGCACTACTGAGATCCTGCCAGCCTCAGTCTCCACCAGATGCCAAGCCTGTACCCACGCCTGCTCTTACTTTTTTTTTTTTTTTTTTTTTGAGGCTGGGTTTCGCGCTGTAGCTCGGTCTGGAGTGCAGTGGTGTGATCTTGGCTCACTGCGACCTCTGCCTCTCGGGTTCAAGTGATTATTATGCCTCAACCTCCAGAGTAACTGGGACTACACGTGTACCACCACGCCCAGCTAAATTTCTTTATGTTTTTAGTAGAGCCAGGGTTTGGCCATGTTGCCCAGGCTGGTCTGGAACTCCTGGGCTCAAGGAGTCCACCCACCTCAGCCTCCCAAAGTGGTGGGATTACAAGTGTGAGCCACTGCACCCAGCCTCTGGCAGCTTTTTAGTAGATTCTGTCAGATTTTCTACTGGGACAATTCTGTTGTCTGCACATAAAATTTTTTACTTCTTTTCCGATCTGTATGTGTTTTGTCTTTTTCTTTTCTTATTGCATTAATTAGAACCTGCAGTGTATTGTTAAATAGAAGTTGAGAGACCAGACATTCTTGTTTCTGGTCTTGGGAGTAAAGCCGTGAATCTTTCACCACCTAGTGACTGTCTTTTCTTAATATCTTTTTTTTAATAACACCTATTGGATGGGAAATAGTATTCATTGTTTTTTATTTGTATTTACCTGGTGGCTAAAGATTTTTTTATTATTTTATATATTTATATATACATTTTTTATTTCTGGGCTTAGCTCACCCGAAAACTAAACATATTAATGATCTTTTCATCAGTTTGTTGACTCTGTGTCATTTTTTTTTTTTTTTTTTTTTTGTGTCAGTCTCGCTCTGTCACCAAGGCTGGAGCGCAGTGGTACAATCTCTTCTCACTGCAACCTCCACCTCCTGGGTTCAAGTGATTCTCCTGCCTCAGCCTCCCAAGTAGCTGGGATTACAGGCGCCCGGTTAATTTTTGTATTTTTAGTAAAGATGGGGTTTTGCCATGTTGGCCAGGCTGGTCTTGAACTCCTGACCTCAGGTGATCCACCCACCTCAGCCTCCCACAGTGCTGGGATTATGGGTGTGAGCCACCGTGCCCAGCCGTGTCTGTCGTCTTTGGGAAAATGTCTGTTGAGATCCTTTGCCATTTTTAAATTGAGTTCTTTTTATTACTGAGTTTCAAGAGCTCTCTATAAATTCTAGCTACAAATACCATATCAAATAAATGGCTTACAAGTGTTTTATTTGTATTGTCTTTTTATCTTCTTGATGGCATCTCTTTGGGTGCAAAAGTTTTAAATTTTTTAATTTTCTTATGCTTTTGGTGTCAAATCTAAGAAACCATTGCTTAACCCAAGGTCTTGAAGTATTTTATACTTCTAGGATTTTTATAGTTTTAACTCTTACATTTAGTTCTTGATCCATTTTGAACTAATGTTTGTGCATGCTGGGTACAATGTATCCAACTTCATTCCTTTGCATGTACATGTCTGACCTGTTCGTAACCACACTGTCCTGATTACTATAGCTTTATAGTAATTTTCAAAATTGAGACGTGTGAGCCCTTCTGTGATCCTTTTTGCAATGCAAGGTTAAGGTTTCTTTTGGAGGAGGTAGAAGGGATGTAAATGTTTTGAATTTTCTTTCTGGACAATTGGTTGAAAACAGTTTTTTCTCTATTGGATAATTTGCACCTTTTTTTCTTCCTTTTTTTTTTTTTTTTTTTTTTTTGAGAGACAACCTCCCTCTGTCACCCAGGCTGGAGTGCAGTGGCACGATCTCGTCTTGGCTCACTGAAACCTACACCTCCCAGGTTGAAGTGATTCTCCTGCCTCAGCCTCCCAAGTAGCTGGGACTACCAGCGTGTGCCACCATGCCTGGCTAAATTTTTTGTATTTTTACTAGAGATGGGGTTTCATCATGTTAGCCAGGCTGGTTTCAAGCTCCTGACACCCTCAAGCAATCTGCCTACCTCAGCCTCCGAAAGTCCTGGGATTACAGGCATGAGCCACTGTGCCCAGCCTTATTTGCACGTTTTTGAAATCATACTGACCACGTATGTTTAAATCTGTTTCTGGGATCTATTCAGTTCAACTAATCTATATGTCTATCCTTTTGCTAATACTACACCTTTTTTTTTTTTTTTTTTTGAAACAGTCTCACTCTGTCGCCCAGACCTGTACAGTGGCACCATCTCAGCTCCCTGCAACATCCACCTCCCAGGTTCAAGTGATTCTTTTACCTCAGACTCCCAAGTACCTGAGACTATTGTGCTTGAGCCTCCTGAGTAGCTAAGACTACAGGTGCACGCCACCATGCCTGGCTGTTTTGTGTTTGTAGTACAGACAGCGTTTCACCACATTGGCCAGGTTGGTTTCGAACTCTTGGCTTTAAGTGATCCACCCGCCTTAGTCTCCCAAAGTGCTGGCATTACAGGCATGAGCCACCTCACCTGGCCTGCTAATACTATCCTTTTTTGATTACAGTAGCTCTCTAGTAAATCTTGAAAGCAAGTGGTGTGAGAGTTCCAACATTGATGTTAATTTTCAGAATCATTTCGGATGGTCCGTGTTCTTTGTTTTTTCACATAAATTTGAGTAAAGTTAACTGGTTTCCATAAAAAGCCTGCTGGGATTTTTTTTTTTTTTAACAGATTCAGTTTAATCTAAAGATGAACTTGTAGAGAATTGGCATCTTAATAATATTGGCTGTTCTGAACCATAGACACAATATTTTTCTGCCATGGTCTGAATGTTTGTGTACCACCAAAATTTGTATGTTGAAATCCTAATCCCCAATGCAATGATATTGGCAGGTGAGGCCTTTGAGAGATAATTAGGCTCAATAATGTCTTTATAAAAGAGATTCCAGAGAGCTTGCTCATCTGTCCTGCCTTGTGAGGACACAGCAAGAAGTCACCATCTGTGAACCAAGAAGTGGGACCTCATCAGACACCAAATCTGCCAGCACCTCAGTCTTGGACTTCCCATTCTCCAGAACTGTGAGCAATTTCTGTTGTTTATAAGCCCATCTAGTCTGTGGTATTTTTTTTTTTTTGCAGCCCAAACAGACTAAGACAACCTCCCCGTTAATTTAAGTCTTACTTCTCTCAACAGTGTTTTGTGGTTTTCTGTATTGTATCATTTCATTGATGCTATTATAAATAATAGTTTTAAATTTTCAATTTTTTAATGCTAGTGTATAAATTATATTTGTATATAATTTATATTTGTCCTTGTATCTTGCAGACTGTCTATAATTATCTATTAGTTCCTGTAACTTTTTGGAATATTCTACATAAACAAATCTATTCTCTGTATTAAGGCAGTTTTACTTTCTGGTATCTGTGCCTTTTATTTCTTCGTATATTCTTAATGTCCTGGCTAGGGCCTCCAGTAGTGTTGAATGAGAGTGGTGAGAACATACATCCTATCTTATTCCCAACCTTAGGCAGAAAGCATTCGATCTTCTACCATTAAGTATGATGTTAGCTGTAGGTTCATTTGAAGATGGCTTTATTAAGTTGAGGAAGTTCCCTTCCACTTCTTGTTCACTGAGAGATTTTATTTCATTTTTTTGAGATGGAGTCTTGCTCTGTTGCTCAGGCTGGAGGGCAGTGGCACAATCTCGGCTCACTACAGCCTCTGCCTTCTGGGTTCAAACGATTCTCCTGCTTTCAGTCTCCTGAGTAGCTGAGATTACAGGCATTCGTTACCATCCCTGGCTATTTGTATTTTTAGGAGAGATGGGGTTTCACCATATCGGTCAGGCTGGTCTCGAACTCCTGGCCTTGTGATCTGCCTGCCTCAGCATCCCAAAGTGCTGGGATTACAGGCGTGAGCCACTGTGCCCAGACTTTTAATTTTTATTTTTTAGCATTTATGCATTTTTATTTTTTTCTTTTTTTTGAAACAGGGTCTTTGTTGCCTAGGCTGGAGTGCACTGATACGATCATAACTCACTTCAGCTTCTAACTTTGGGCTTAAGTGATCTTCCCACCTCAGCCTCCTGAGTAGCTGGGACTACAGGCACATGCCACCACACCCAGTTATTTATTTATTTATTTTTTTGCTGGGACTACAGTAGTTCACTGAGAGATTTTATTATGAAAACTTTTTATCACAGAACCGTTTCTTAGAACTTCAGAGACCTTTAGTTTGATGTTTTGTAGTCTTAAGAATAGATACTATGACTAGAATTTTAAGGTGCCTCTTCATTAAAAGAGCATCTCAGCATCCCTTCTGGGCATTGTTCCCTGCATTCTCACAGACGGGGGCCCAAGATAGAGAAGGACCTAAGAGATTTTAGCCATGGCTTTTGTCTAATTACACAAACTCAGTAAAATTAAAGGAGATAAATAGGAAAAGGTTTTTTATTCCACTAGCAAAAGCAAGGCCAACTTTGTCCAAACAAAATGGAAAGTAGTAGTATGAAAAGACACCTTTGAGCCCCCAAATTGCAGATAGAAAACAGATGAAATAGGCCTGCAAAGCTACACAGTTGAAAATGTCTACTTTTTATGGGACAGCAACTATGATTCAGTGTAGAACTTCACAAGAATCACTCCTGTGGGGCTGCACTGGTCTTTCAGAAACAGAGACGTTCCTGCCTGAATCTAAGAATTGCTGCCGGTCAGGGGCTGCTGTGGAGCTCCATTTCTCCCACCCACATCTTTTTAATAGGATTGTCTATGTTAAATATCCCATTCCTGTCCCACACTCTGTATTGGTTGTGTGGGGAACAGATAACTTGTCTTTTTATCTTACAAATCTTCAAATCTAGAGGAGCAGGAGTATACTCAAGAAACCAAACCCAAGGACTCTTTTCTGATGTTTGTTTTTATTGTTTATTTTTAATTTTATTTATTTTTTGAGACAGAGTCTCACTCTGTCACCCAGGCTAGAATCCAGTGGTATGATGATCTTGGCTCACTGCAGCCTCTGACTCCCAGGCTCAAGCCATCCTCCACCTCGGCCTCCCGAGTAGCTGTGACTACAGGGGTATGCCACCACACCCAGCTATTTTTTTTTTTTTTTTTTTTTTTTTTTGGTAGAGACAGGGTTTCACCATTTTGCCCAGGCTGGTCTCAAACTCCTGGGCTCAAGCTGTCCTCCTTCCTTGGCCTCCCAAAGTGCTGAGATGACAGGCATGAGCCACTGTGCCTGGCCACTTTCTAAAAAATTTTTTGAGACAGGATCTCGTTTCATCACCCAGCCTGAAGTGCAGTGATGCAAACATAGCTCACTGCAGCCTTGAATTCCTGGGCTCAAGTGATCCTCCTGCCTCAGCCTCCTGAGTAGCTGAGACTACTGGCACATGCCACCATACATGGCATGTGTTTCTGGGGGGTTATAGGGAGGAGTCTTTTTTACTGTTTTTGCCCAGGCTGGAGTGCAGTGGCAAAATCATAGCTCACTGCAGCCTTAACCTCCTGGCCCCAGATGATCCTCCTTTTTTATTTTGAGACTCTTTTACACTCCAAAAGTTGAGCACCCCAAAAAGCTTTTGCCAATGGGCATTATATCTGTGAATATTTAACATATTAGAAATTAAGGCAGGCTGGGCGCAGTGTAATCCTAGCACTTTGGGAGGCTGAGGTGGGCGGATCGACTAAAGTTAAGAGTTCGAGACCAGCCTGGCCAACATGGTGAAACTCCATCTCTACTAAAAATACAAAAAAATTAGTTGACATGGTGTTGTCCAGCAACTCAGGAGGCTGAGGCAAGATAATCACTTGAACCTAGGAGGCAGAGGTTGCAGTAAGCCAAGATCACGCCACTGTGCTCCAGCCTCCAGCCTCAGTGGCAGAGTGGGACTCCATTTAGAAAAAAAAAATTTTGGCAAAATTTTTAAATATTTTAGTAAATAACAGACTTTTTAAAAATAACTTTTCCAACTGGGCACAATGACTCACGCCTGTTACAGAGTCTCACTCTGTCACTCAGACTGGAGTGCAGTGGCACAATCTTGGCTCACTGCAACCTCCACCTCCCAAGTGTAAGCAATTCTCCTGCCTCAGCCTTCTGAGTAGCTGAGATTACAGGCGTACGCCACCACTCCTGACTAATTTTGTATTTTTAGTAGAGACGGGGTTTCACCATGTTGGCCAGGTGGTCTCAAACTCCTGACCTCAGGTGATCTGCCCACCTCGGCCTCCCAAAGTGCTGGGATTATAGGCGTGAGCCACCACACCTGGCCCACTCCCTTAATTTTTGCTGAGGCACCAGCACTTTTGCCCACTGTTGTATTTGTGTCATCAGTATAAATGTAGATATGGTGAAGAGGTCAGGTATGTATTCCTGCTATTATAACAATAGTTTTAATCTCACAGACCCCCTGAAAGTGTTTTGGGTCCCTCAGCAGTTTACCAACCCTGAGAACTGCTATTATGTATCACCAAGTTTGAGGTGGTTTTTTTACACAACAGTAATAATCAGAACCAGACTCATACCCCTTTTTTCTTCTTTTTGATTATTAGTTTCTTCAATGGACTATACGGCTGACTGGGAAGATTACAGGATCCTAACTGGCTTCAAAGTTGAAAAGCCTCTAGAGGTAACTGTTTGCTCACATAGAGGGGTTGAGGGCTCAGACTCTGGTGCCCAGCTTCTGGAATGTGGGCCCTTCCCCTTACCCTTTCCTAAGTCTTACTCCATTTGTTAAGTGATGTCATTAATAAGGCAAATTATTTTGTTGCTAAATGCCAGTGGAAACTTCCTAATAGTCATAACTGACCTCACAGTTATTTTGCTCTTAACAGATGCCGTGAAATGCCCAAAGAGCTTTCCCTAGGTTGACTCATTTCATCTTCCTTACGACTCTCTGAGGGAGCACCATTGTTACTGTCTTATGTGACCTATGTGCCATGAAATATCCACCACCATCTCTGATGGATTCCAGCATACCTTGTTTCACTTGAGTCTGTTCAGTGTTTAGAGTTACAGAGGAACACTACTTACTGACTCCAGGCTTTGTGGCCTCATCGAAAATTAACAGCAGCCAATTTGCATTCTTCTGGGTTCTATATTGTTGGCCAGATATTCAGAATTATTGTGTGCCTCTGGGCAGAGAACTCACAGTCCAAAAATACCTTTTTTTTTTTTTCCTTTGTTACATGGTCTTGCTCTGTCACCCAGGCTGGAATGCAGTAGCATGATCATAGCTCACTGCAGCCTCCACCTCCTGGGCTCAAGCAATTCCCCCACCTGAGCCTCCCAGGAGCTGAGACTACAGGCACAAATCACCAAGCCCAAATAATTTTTTTTCAATCTCCTATTTTTTTCCTCTCTTGTTTTAGAAGTTACTCAGCAAGCTGCATCTTCTAATTGGACGTGTATGTCATGTACAGTCCTGTTAGAATCAAGTATTTCAGAGTATAAGCATGATAGTAATAAAGCTCGCAATATTGTCATTAAACCACTTACTTTAGAGATCCCATGATGAACCCAGAATCTCCCCCATTGCTGACCCTGGAGACCTATTAAGTCTAGGTAAAATAGTATCAACAGTTAGACTAATCCTTTTTTCCCTAATACTTTGTCTCTGAATTACCAATCTTCAAATTCAGAACCAAAGTCGGGAAAATATAAATAAGGGCTGTTATTTTTTTGCCACTGTTTTGGCACCTGTAGATAATACAGTTTACTTAATTTCAGGTTTTCACAGTTATATTCAGGTATACCTTGGAGATTTGTGGGTTCGCTTCCACAGTCCGTCATAGTAAAGCTAGTCACACAAATGTTTTAGTTTCCTAGTGCATATAAAAGTTATGTTGGTTGGATGAGGTGGCTCTCATTTGTAAACCTAGTGGTTTGAGAAGCTGGAGCAAGAGGATTGCTTCAGTCTCGGAGTTTGAGACCAGCCTGGGCAACATAGCAAGACCCCATCTCTTAAAAAAAAATTTTTTTTTAAATCAGCCAGGTGTGGTGTAGTAACTAGTTTTAGCTACCCAGGAGGCTGAGGCAGATGGATTGTTTGAGCCCTGGAGTTCAAGGCTACAGTAAGCTATGATTATGTCATGATTATGCCACTGTACTACAACCTGGGTAATGGAGTATTAATACTCTGTCTCAAAAAAAAAAAAAAAAAACAAAACGCTGGGCACAGTGGCTCATGACTTAATTCCAGCACTTTGGGAGGCCAAGGCCAGTGGATCACTTGAGGTCAGAACTTGAAGAACCCAGCCTGGCCAATATGGTGAAGCACTATCTCTATTAAAAATACAAAAATCAGCCAGGTGTGGTGGAGCACACCTGTAATCCTAGCTACTTGGGAAGCTGACACAGGAGAATTGCTTGAACCCAGGAGGCAGCGGCTACAGTGAGTTGAGATTGTGCTACTGCATTCCAGCCTAGGCAACAGAGCAAGACTGCATCTTAAAAAAGAAGTTTATTAAGTGTGCCAGTAGCATTATGTCTAAAAAACAAAGAATACACCTGAATTGTAAAATACTTTGCTTAAAAATGCTGACAGAGAAAGTGAGTATGTGTATTGGGAAAATGGTGCTAGTAGACCTGCTCAGTGCAGGATTGCCACAGAACTTCAATCTGTAATAAAAATAAAACCGCACGCATTATCTGCAAAGCACAATAAAATGAAATATGTCTATATGTTGATTTTTAGAGAGTATTGCTGTCATCAGAAATAAGAGGACTGTTTTGCCAAGCTACTGAAAAAAATAACTTTCATTCCTTTGTCAACTCCAAGAATCTTAATATTTGACAAGAAAACCCACCTTGTCAAATACTACGATTCTTGCAGTTGACAAAGGAATGAAAAGTTAAAAGTATATGTGAGGCTGGGTGAGGTGGCTCACGCCTGTAATCCCAGCACTTTGGGAGGCCGAGGTGGGTGGATACCCTGAGGTCAGGAGTTCGAGGCAAACCTAACATGGCGAAACCCTGTTCTACTAAAAATGCAAAAATTAGCTGGGTATGGTGGTGGGCTCCTGTAATTCCCAGCTACTTGGAAGGCTAAGACAAGAGAATAGCTTGAACTTGGGAGGTGGAGGTTACAGTGAGCCGAGATCGCGCCACTGCACTCCAGCCTGGGCCACAGAGAGAGACTCTGTCTCAAAAAAAAAAAAAAAGTATATGTGAGCATTTAACAAGGCTATAGGTTTTGATTTTCAACCTTGAAAACCCCTAGGTTTAGTCTCACTGGGAATTTGTATTCAGATATGTTTCTGCTCTGGACCATAAGTGGCACAATTTTGCCAGTTTTTGATATATAAATGGTGACAGTATCCTTTGTTTTAAGGAAAATCCTGAAGTATTCTTTTAAAAACTTATGAAAATCTGGCCAGTAATAATACAGGACTCACAAATGTAAACTCTTCATATGGAAGAAAAGCTACCCATTGAAACTAGAAAGCCTATTTTCAATTTGGGGTCTGCTTTTTTGTTTTTTTGTTAATTGCTTTAAGAGATCCAGGATTTTAGACAAACACAAACACATCATAAAGTGTTTTTAGATTTGCATCAACCTAGTGTGGTTTAGTACAGATAAATCCCTAACATGACTTTTACAGATGCCTGTGAGGGTATGTTGGGGTTTTTTTTCTACACTGCCCACCCCAAACCCGACTGCAGTCAGAGCCAGCCAACAGGACCCTGCATAGGCAAAGGCTATGTCGTTAATTCTCAAATGAGATTTGTCCAAGTGGTAAATGCACATCTAGTGCAGTAGTTTTAGGCCATCCCCTTTCAGAGCCTCAGGCACTGTTTGTCACCTTGAAGGCATCCAGGTGGGTCCCCTCAGGGCTTCTCTTTGACATAAAGTGATTGTTCCCACCAATGTTTGCGTCCATGGGAGGTAGGAACAGCAGCCCTTGTCCTGTGTGTGTGTGGGAGACCCTTGAAGGGTTCAGTGGGAATTGTCAGTAGCAGGGAGCAGAACAGGTTGTGGTGAGACGAGACATTCCACTGAGTTTCTCGGCCTTTTACTCCCTGGAATTTCCTTCTCTATCCACCCTCCCTCTCCAGAAAAAAAAAATAAAAGTGGAATCAGTGGAATCAGTGAAGTAGCTGTACTCCAGTGAGCAAGCAGCCTGCCCTTGCGTCCGCAGGCGTGCAGCCTTGGCGTTTTCTCTAGGAAAAATAAGAGGTTCTACCTCGGGCATGAATATAGGCGGAGCCCAAGACCAGCATTAACAAAGGCTGTGTGTTTGCCATGGAACTCAGGAAGGCTAATGGGCATTTTACTTCTGCCTCAGACCCTCACACTTTGTCCCCAGAACAAAGCCCAGAGTCCTTGGTCAGTGAAAGTGTAAATATCCTCACACTTCCCCTAGTAGTACTTTTTTAGGCTGTAATCATTATGTGGTAAAGAAAAGAACCTAACTTCTTAAAATCTTTGCTGTTACTGAATGTAGAATGAATTTTTTGTTTTAAACACATGGCCTTAATATCTAAATCTAATGTTAGTAATTAATCCCTAGTGCTTTAAGCGTCTGCCATTTATAGGCACTTATTTATGGAGCTGGTGTCTGTGAGAGGCAGTCTGCCAGGAGGGCTTGAGATTTCCTTTAATCAGGATTCTGAGTTCTGAGTGGCTCTATGGAATAACTGCAGCGATTCTCTGGCCAGGCGTGGTGGCTCATCCCTGTAATCCTAGCACTTTGGGAGGCCGAGACAGGCGGATTGCTTGAGGTTAGGAGTTCGAGACCAGCCCGGCCCAACATGGTGAAACCCCGTCTCTACTAAAACTACAAAAACTAGCTGGGCGTGGTGGCAAGCACCTGTAATCCCAGCTATTTGGGATGCTAAGGCAGGAGAATGACTTGAACCTGGGAGGCAGAGATTGCAGTGAGCTGAGATGGTGCCATTGCACTGCAGCCTAGATGATGAGCAAAACTCAGTCTCAAAAAAAAAAATAATTTAAAAAATAATGACTCTTAACCATTCTTAAATCCTTCTGTCTAGGTAGGAGTTTTATTCATGGGAGTGTCTGGAAAAGGGACAAAGAGAGGCTATTGAGACTTTTTAAAGTTTGAATTTTGGAATGTCTGAATATAGTAGTAACAATTCCAAAGCCATTTAAAATCCATCTTTTCCTCTGCCACCGGATTGAGATTTTCCGTTTTAATTCCAGGGTTCCGATCGGGCATCTGTGAATCAAACCCTGTTGGTCCTAAACAGGATCTCCTTTCTTGGCAGATAATTTCAAGTGCTGACAGAGACCCTCAGTTTTTGTTTAAATACTTGGACTTAATTGTTTAAACTGGAGACCGGACTAAAGTATCCCTGTCCTCGGGGGCCTTCCTTTGGTCAGGAAGAGGAGAGGGCGCAGTTGGACCCCTTTTCCCTCACGCCTGCACAGTCCCGTTTTCCTCTGGGAACGCTTGCTTTTTCCCTTGGGGAAGACCGTATGGACTAAAAGACCTGGGCTCAAGTTCCTGCGGACCCTTTTACTTAGCTTTGAGACCCCAGCAAGTTACTTGGCTTGTGCTTTTCTCTAACTCGGTGAATAGAGTCCCAGCCTTCACCCTAAGGGAGCAGGACCGCCCAGCCACGCCCCGTCACGAAGTTCTCAGGGCGAATGGGCCAAATGCTGGAGCTCGGGAGCCCGCCCCTCACAGCCGGTGAGCGGAAGCGGAAGCGGAAGCGGAAGTGCGCGTCCCGGGCGCGCTGTTTCCCGGAGCTGCAGTCTGCAGCCGAGAGAGGCTTTCGCGTTGGTTGGTGTCCCAGCGTGTCAGGCCCAGGTGCGCCCCGCTAGTCGGGCCGGAGGAGTCGGGAGGGAAGGGGTCCAGGGCGCAGTGCTCCAGACCTCGCCTCGCCTGCCGCTTCCCGCCCGAGCCTCCGGCTATCGCAGAGCACCGGGCCGCGGCTCCTCCTTGCACTGCCCATGTCGCGGCGGCCATTCCAGGCGTTGGTCTCCAGGAGGAGGCGAGTGGGTTCATGCGGTCAGGGCGCGTCGGCGGGGCCTTTCTCCACCTTCTGTACCCTCCTCTCCTCTTTAAACGTCTTACTCAGTATGAGACTTTTTTTCTATCAAGAAAATGCCCTCGTGTGCCTCACTTTGCACGGTCACAAGGCTTATCTTGGGATGTGCGGTGTCGATTCGTGGAGATCATCCCCCCCCTTTTTTTTCCCTGTTATGTGGATGCACCCTAGTGCCTGATAGGCATTTGAGTTGTTCCCATCTGAGTGGGCTTGTGCGTGTTCTTTCATATTTGTTGACTTAGGTCTTCAGTGTCTGTTTTTAGAAGTCAAATTGTTGGGTCAAGGGATAAATGAACATGTAATTCCTAGATATGACTAGATCCCCCTCCGTGGGACTTGTGCTTTTTTTGAGCCTTCAGGGTGTATGTTTTGTATGCAGCGAGCTGCAGATCTTAGTTTTCAGTTTACTTGTGCTTTCTTTTGGTTGCTTACATACTGACATATCATCTAGGAATAAGTTTATTCTTCCTTTATAATCCTATTATGACCCCCTCCTGACCCCCAAATTTACTGCCCTGCCTATGACCTCCAAAACATTAGGAGCAATCCTTGCTGCCTTCCAGATCTCAGAATGAAAGCTTTCAGCTTGTCACTGTTTACGTTTGCTGTATGTTTTTGATAGATTAAGGACATTCACTTCTGTAACAGCTTTATTGACATAAAATCATGTATTTCATCGCATTTAAAGTGTATAAATCAGTGGTTTTTAGTATATTCACAGTTGTGCAACCATCACTACAATCTAACTCTAGAACATTTTCATTTCCCCAGAGGGAACCCCATACTCATCAGCAGTTACTGCCCCATTCCACTCCATTTTCTGACAACCCCTAAGAGACTTTGTGTTTGTGGATGTGCCTATTCTGGACATTTCGTATAAGTGGAATCATGAAATGGGAATCATGAACTATGTACTGCTTTGCGACTGACTGCTTTCAGTTAGCGTAATGATTTCAAGGTTAATTTGTAGCATGCATTGCTACTTCATTCCTTTTTTGAGACAGGGTCTTGCTCTGTCACCCAGGCTGGAGTGCAGTGGTGCCCTTAGCCTCCCACCTCAGCCTCCCAAGTAGGTAGGACCACAGGTGTGGGCCACCAAGCCCGGCTAATTTTTTAACTTTTTGTAGAGATGGGGTCTCATTTTGTTACCAGGCTGGTCTGAACTCCTGGGTTCATGTGATCCATCCTCTACCGCTTCCCAAAGTGCTGAGGATTACAGACATGAGCCACTGTGCCTGGCCCTTCATTCTTTTCTGTTGTCAAATGAAACTCCATTGTATGGATATACCAGATTTTCATTTATCCGCTCATCAGAGATGGACATTCGGGTTGTTTCTCCTTTTTGGCTATTATGAATAATGCTGCTGTATTTCTCTTGGATATATACCTAGGAGTGGAATGGCTTGTTCATGAAACGAACTTTTATGTTTGATCTTCTGGTAAAATGCTAGGCTGTTTTCCAAAGTGGCAGCACCTTTTTACTCCCCTCAACTTTTAAAAAACAAGAGAATTTCTCCACATCCTCACCACTTGTCTTCTTCAATTACACTCACCTTAGGGTGTGAAGTGGCATCTTATTGTGGTTTTGATTTGCATTTCCCTGGTGTCTAACGATGCTCAGCATCTTTTCATGTGCAGTTGACCTTTTTATCTTCTTTAGATCATTTGCCCATCTTTGAATTGTGTTTTAAAAATTCAGCTGGCTGAATTAAATTCAGCCTGAAAGTTTTTAGGCTGAAAAAATTTATTTTGAAATCATTATGTGATATTGTTTTTATCACTTTGAGTTGATCATACTATTTTTCATTTGCTCTGATGAAGCAAATTATATTAATTGGTTTTCTAATAGTAAGCATCTCTTGCATTCCTCTGGTAAACCTAACTTAATTCTGTTGTACTATCCTATTTATTGACATTTTTTGTTTGGACTTATTTTCCTTATAATATCTGAATCTGTGTTGAAATTTGCCTATAATTTTGTTTACCTAAAATGGTCACCGTTTCATGTTTATCAGTATGCCAATCTCAGAGACTATTCTTCCTTTAATATTCTTAATCACTGTAATCTCTTTGATAAGTCAGACTGTTTTGTGAAATTAGTTTAAAAGTGACCATGTTTTTTTCCCTTGTAACACTGTAAACTGCTGTAATAGAATAATCAAATGCAAACATGACATTTTGAATCATACGTAATTTTGGGGTTTGCGTAAAGGCTATATTAAATAAAACTTCCAGATACCCACCTCTTGCCTTATAGAGTGGATAAGTTATCTATACCTAATATAATGCAAACATTAGTGACCAGTTACATTGAAGTGTAGTTGAAATAACCAGAATCTTTATAAATATGCCTAATCTCTGGAAGATTTTCTTCCAGACTGGAATTTTTATCTTTGAGTGGCGTAACTGACTGATAAAGCCTTTGAGCACGGTGTTTTTTAGTGAAAACTTAAATTACCTAGTTTTGTTTTCTGTTTTAAAAGAATGGGCAGTGAGTTAAGCTGGGAAGACCTAGTGCCTTTGCTGACGGGATCAGTCTAGATTATTCTTTCTTTTACATTCTTAAAATTGTGGTAAAATACCTACAGCCAAATTGGCCATTTTAACCATTTTTAAATGTATAAGTCAGTGGCATTAATTGCATTCACAGTGTTATTCAGCCATCACCAGCTAGTTCTTTTTCTTGTAATTTCTACATAGTCAGTTTTGGTAACTTGTATTTCTGTAGGAATCAGTTTATTTCCTGAGAGTTTTGAATTTGATTAAAGTTATTCATGTCTTGTTTAATCTCTGTTAACATCTGTAGTTGTGTTTCTCCTTTTTTTCTTTGAAGAATTTTGCCCGATTTTTTTCCTAGTAGTTTTCAAAGAACGAGTTTGTAGCTCGAGTGATACTGTTGTTTTCTAGTTCATCATACAATTTTTACTATTCCAGCTCCAACTGCTTAAGTTAATTTTTAACTTCACTTCTAGTATAAACATATTGTAGCAGGAATAGCCGGATTTCCCGAACACCGAATAAAGGAGGAAAGGGTTTATTATTCAGCCGGGAGCCTGGGAATAATTTGTCCAAAGCCCAGCTCATCTAACAAAGGAAGGTTCTGCCTTTATATAGGTTTATACTTTAGAGGTTACACGTGGAAGAATCTTAGGTTCATAGTTTTAGGACTCATATATGAAAAGGTTTCTGTTTAGTTTCAGGAATCACATATGAAAGGGTTC
>CAUYLG010068698.1:0-51205 GCA_963573385.1 Cacajao melanocephalus | reverse complement strand
GAGGTTTTTAATACCCATTTTTAGACTGCATTCTAGCCTGGGCAATAGAACAAGAATCCCGTTCTCTCTCCCTCTTTCTCTTCCTCTTTCTTTCTCTCTTTCATTCTTTTTTTTCTTTCTTTCACTCTTTCTTTCTTTCTTTTTCTTTCTTTCAAAAAAAAAAAGAAGCAAGAATGAGTAGGCCCTCACCCCAAAATGTATGCCTCGAAGAGATTTCCCAGAGTTGACCCAGATCTAGTCCTCTGTCACCTGGTCCCTTAGCCCTTCTGTGTTCTTAGAGCACAGATCTGTTACATCCTTCCATAGATCCCTGTTTTGATAAGGCTGGCCAAAGCCAGCTTCCATTGCTTGCAACCAAAGGATCCTGGCTGGTGAATGCAGCGGCTGGAGGAATGTCCCAAGGAAGGGAGGGGGGTGGCCTTGCAGAAGATCCAATACTAACAACCCCCACCCTCTCCACCCCTCACCCCCTATCCAGTATGTTCACAGTCTTTACCATGGGATGGGACCATGGCATGACTCTTTTGAGAGACTGACAAATCCCAGCTAGGGGAATTCACCTTATCAGCCCCAAAATCATAGTTTTCAGTCCCTTTTGGCTTCCAGTCATCATGCCAGGAAAAGAGGATGTAATTCCTGCCCTTGATGAGCTTCTGTAAATGATTTAGAAAAACACTCACAGGAGGGACCTGAGTGCACCCACATAAGCTCAATGAGACAATGCTCCTATCATGTGCATTCCACATCTGATAGGGTTTGGATGTTTGTTTCTTCTAAATCTCATGGTGAAATATGATCCCCAGTGTTGGAGGTGGGGCCTGGTGGGAGCTGTTTGGATCACAGAGGCGAATCGCTCATGAAATGGCCTGATGTCCTCCCACGGTAACGAGTTCGCTTGCCATCTGATTGTTAAAAAGAGTCTGGGACCTCCCCAGTCCCTGCTGTCTTGCTCCCTCTCTCACCATGTGACACCCAGACTCCCCTTCACCTTCTGCCATGAGTAAAAGCTTCCTGAGGCCTCACCAGAAGCAGACGCTTCTTGTGCTTCTTGTACAGTCTGCAAAACTGTGAGCCAAATAAACCTCTTTTCTGTATAAATTATCCAGCCTCAGGTATTCCTTTGCAGAAACACAAAACAGAGGAATACAACATGGAAAGGAGAGAACTGACTTGTGGAAGCCCTAGCTTCCTCGGGAGCTCAGTCTCACGACGGGAAGGAGCTCCCCTTGCTGTGAGGCAGGCACCATGATTCTGTCAACATGGCAGACCAAGCCCAGTGCTTGAAACGTGCAGAGAGTTTGTGTCATCAGCATACAAGAGACCCACGTAGGCCATGGTCAGTGATTTCCAATACGTTTTTCAACACCAAAGGATGATTCTCTTGAGGGGGGCTGTCGTGCCTACCTGGAACTTGTTTGTTTGTTACTGCTTCATGGAGCATTTGAAGCAATAAAGTGTATCCTATTTTATACAGAAGCCTGCCTCAGGAAAACTTGCTGTTTGTCTTCTCAGCATTTATTCATTCAACAGATAATTAAGGAGCTTCCACTGTTCAGTGTTATCATTCTAGGTATTCAAAATACAGTATTGAACAAAATGGACAAAAATCTCCACCTCAAAAGGGCATGCATTTTGGTGAGGGGAGTCTATGACAGCAACTTGACTTTCATTTAGAAAACTCCCCCCTCCCCTCCCCAGCCAATGTGATGTGGAGAGAAAGACATTCCAGAGTCCGGGTCTTGGACCTACGATCCAGGTCAAACCTACCAGCACTAGCGTTGCCCCAGCAACAAGAATTTATCACAGCTGTGCACGTGACCTAAGCTGATTCCATCTGAGTTAATCTCTGGCTTTTTGAAAGCTCCTGGAAAACCAGCTGACCCTAACTCATTGTTTGACAACCTCAGTAAAACAGATCCTGGGGCAATTTGTACACCCATCTGGTCCCCAAGAGTTAAGCCTACTCTAAGATGCCCTGATGACCACTGGATTTGCTATGCCTGATGATGATGCCAAAGATGACCAGATAACTTCCTCGCCAACTCTGGACATGTGTAAGTGTGAAAGGCAGTACCATTCACAATTATAGCAAAACAACCAGCATTGACCAGGACCATCTTGTGCAAACCAAGTGCACTCAGCCAGTTCCTGGTTGATTTTTTCTTATTATATGAGGCAAGAAATTACCTCTTCATTAAGCCTCTCGATATTCTTGCAATGAAGTTCCTCTGCTGGGGCAGGGAGCAGCACTGAGGTTTAGTGATAGGTTGAGGTTGTAAGGGAATGCTATTAATAATTAAGGCAGCAAACAGGCACACACAGGAACTCCTCTGTTCAGACCAGGACAGAGGCTCACATACACACTGAATGTCTGCTAGGTGCTGGCAGTGTGCATGCTGGGCATGGAGGTTCTAGGATGATCAAGGCACCAGTACCTTCCTCGAGGAGCTCACTGTCTTAGTCAGAGACATGAATACCTAAACACACAACGGCAGCACAAGATGCTGAGGGGGAGCCACAGGTGGGGCCCACCTGCTCAGCCGCCTCTTTTAATCATGATCATGTTTGCAGAGTTTTGCTTTGTTCAGTAAAAACCCAGCAATGATGAATTGCTAAACAGAGCAACTGTCTTGACTTTCTTACCTCCCCCAGCATTAACTGAAAATTCCAGCCCTTCAAGCAAAAATGGCAGGCCATCTGTGGTTTACCTTTTGAGCTGCTTTGTCTCTCTAATATTAGAATTTTAGCCCAGGAGATTTAGAAATGGAAGCCCCTCATCTTTGGGTCAAGAAGACAGTGGGGAGGGAACAAAGAGAAGGCTTAGCCTCTCCCTCCCTTCTTGCCCTGGAAGGTTTGGAGGGAGAGGAGGCATTTCTGCAATATCCACTCTCAATAGCACCTGCTCTTGGTGTGCAGGGGATTACCAGGGTGACTTCTCAACAACTTTTATTCTAAAATTAAAGCAAAAGCATACTTTTCCAAAGAGGAGAAAGACATCAGGTAGCACGGGCCATGCAGCTGTGTCTGATCTATTTCCCTGGCAGGAAGCACGCAGCAGCGCAGGAGGGAGCCCTCGGCGCTGGTGTTCAGCATGGCTGCGTTGGTTTTATTAGTTTGTCTTTTGTATTTGGAAAAATACAGAACATTTGGCCAAGGATCTGTCTTTATTGAATGGCCCCGCGTACCGTGGTCAACACATCAAGCTGGCATCTATTCCAAAACACACCATGAGGAAAAGCAGAGATACGACGTCTCTTATCTTCCTGAGCGGTACAAGCCGTGTGACAAGTAAACGGGTGGGTTTGATGAAGTGTAAGACAGCTTGTCATCCAACAGCTAAGTGGCCTTGTTTCCTTTCCCTGGGATAATATTGGATTTCATACTGATAGCATCAACAAGAGAAAGGCTCGTACCTAACAGCTAATTTCTGAAGAACATATGTTTCTACTCAATTTCGGCACCTTTATGGCCCCATGTGACATTGCAATACTTTCTGCTGCAAAACAGACCTCATTCGACTCATCTGTCTTACATCTAATTCAAGTCAAAACCAGTAAAGCGAGCCAACTCCTGGCCTATTTGTAATTCTTCCACAAATTATTGTCACTGATTCTCTCATGCTACAGTTTTTTTCAGGAACCAGCAGCTGAAAAAACAAAATGCTGATCAAGTTGCAGATCTCATTTCCTCTTCCATATTATTCTCTTCAAAGACGAAAGTCACAAATTGGGATCCTAATGGGACAACAAGTCTCATCTGCATAGGTAGTGTATTGTTATTTTCATTTTTTTTAAATCACAAACCTGGGTACCTGTCTACCTTTAACTCTGTAAACATAAAGTGAATACTCTGGCAATCTGCATACTTCTCGATAAACACAATACACTCCCACAGCTCGGCTTTCAGAGTGCTCAGACCAGAAAGCTTGGAGTCAACCTGTATTAGGGTTTTATTGTTCTCATTCAACCCATTTTACAAAAATATCCGGTCCGTTTTACAACCACTTCAACCACGCTTCAAACACTTCTGTCACCACAACTGCTACTGCTGTGGTCCATTGCTATTGAAAATGAAACTGTGTCCTCTCTGATTTACCAGAGTCTGCACCTGCCCCTGCTGCTCCCCTATCCGATTCTGAGCACAATGGTCAGAGAAATCTTTCTATAGTCACAGACAGGATTGCAAAATGGCCCCACAATTTCTGCTCCTCCCTCCCTGGCGTCTGGGCAGAAACTGGAAATGTGATAGGATGTCATGCCATGGATTAGATTGCTAACCAGCTGACTTGGAGCTAATCAAAGGAGGAAGTGTCTGAATGGGCCTGACCTAATCAGGCAAATCCTTGAAAGGAGCTGAGATTGTTGGGAAGGAACGATGGAGGTGACCATGTGGCAAGGGCCTGGGAGCAGCAGCCAGAGGCTGAGTGCGGTGGCGAGCTGACAGCTAGCAAGGCACAGGGTCCTTGGCCTTTCAGCCCCATGGAAACTGATTCTGTCCAAAAACCTGATGGAGTTTGGAAGTGGATCTTTCCCAGGTGGAGCCTCTGGATGAGGATGCAGCCAACCAACATGTGGATTTCAGGCTTGTGAGGACCTGAGCAGACGGCCAGCTCTAACATGCCTGACTCCTTTACCCATAGAAACTGCACAGTAATAAACCTGTGTCATGTTCAGCTGCTAAGATTGTGGTCATGTATTACACAGCAATAGAAAATGAATATTAGAGAAAATAATATTTCTTCCCTCTGTTCAAAACCCCCCAAAGGCCTCCTAAGTCACTAAGATAAAACCCAGATCCATGGCCAGGTGTGGTGGCTCATGTGTGTATTCCCAGTACTTTGGAAGGCCAAAGTGGGAGGGTCATGAGGTCAGGAGATTGAGACTATCCTGGCTAACACGGTAAAACCCTGTCTCTACTAAAAATACAAAAAAGTAGCTGGGCGTGGTGGCACGTGCCTGTAGTCCCAGCTACTCAGGAGGCTGAGGCAGGAGAATCACTTGAATCCAGAAGGCAGAGGTTGCAGTGAGCCGAGATCTCACCACTGCACTCCAGCCTGGGTGACAGAGAGAGACTTCATCTCAAAACAAAACAAAAACCCAGATCCTCACAGTGGCCCATGAGGCTTTGCGGGCATCTGGCCTCCCTGCCTCTCTGGCTCATCTGTCCACGAATCTCCCTCCACTCTACTGTGGCCACACTGGTCCCTCGCTACTGCTCGAACATGCTCCTGCCTCAGGGCCTTTGCATTTACTGTTCCCTCTGTCTTTCCCATAGATATTAGCCTGTCTCCCACCTTTGTGGCCTCCGGGTCTCTGCTCCATGCCAGCATTCTCTGAGGATCTCTACTTGTACCCCGCCCCCCTTGCTGGCTTCACTGTCCCTCCCAGCATCAGCCTCCTCCAGGTACACACAACACACATTTTGTCCTTTTTTTGATTGTCCTTGACTGGAGCATGAGCTCTGTAGTGTCAGAACCTTGGTTTTGGGTCCCCTGCTTTAGACTTTGAGTGAAGAACAGTGCCTGGCACATGGCAGACACTCAGAAACCTCTTAATGAATGAGAGGTTAGTTGGGAAACCAAGCAAAACAGAGCATTCCTTGGAGTCTTAAATGCCGACAGAAATGTGACATGTGAACCTCAGGGTGTCTATATACAGAAAACACCAAAACCACAAAATTCCATGAGACTGTTTTTTCAGCACCTCCCAATCTTTGTGCTTTTTGAAGAAACCAAGTAAACAGTTTCCACCTTGACATGTGCTTTTTGTCATTTTGTTTTTATTTTGTTTGCAGTTGGAGTCTCACTCTGTTGCCCAGGCTGGAGTGCAGCGACACGATTTCAGCTCAAGCAATTCTTGTGCCTCAGCCTCCCAAGTAGCTGGGACTACAGGTATATGCCACCACGTCCGGCTAATTTTTTTGTATTTTAGTAGAGATGGGGTTTCAGCATGTTGCCCAGGTTGGTCTTGAACTCCTAAGCTCAGGCAATCTGCCCTCTTCAGCCTCCCAAAGTGTTAGAATTACAGGCGTGCGCCACTACGCCAGGCCTTGATTTGTGTGTTTTTAATCAGCCTTTCTTTGCCTGCTCAGCAGCTACTGGAGCTCCTGGGTCCCCCAGATGCCCATCTTGTCATGAAGCCCTTTTCCTTTTGGAGAAAATGAGTCGGACATGAGCATTTTGCTGCCTTTGTCAGTCAGGACCAAGTTACGTAGCACCAAATGTCAGCCAGAGATGAGATCCCAGCAACAAGGGGCTCCTCGGTTGAAACATTTTACCTAATTGGAAGGTGAGGTTAACAGCAATAAGGAAAGTTCGGGTGGACGTCCAAAGGTTTGTGAAGCAGATGCTGAAAAATAAACAGATCAGCACGCATCCAACCAGCCCCTCCTGACGCTGCTATGTCTTGGAGAGTGATGGTGCCACGGCGAGGATGGGTGTTCGGTTAAAAACAAGAGCTGCAGAATTGGGTCAGGGACTTGGGTTGAAATCCTGCTGCCTGCTCTCCAGCTGTGTGACCTTGACAAGGCTCGCTCCCTGACCTTTCCCTAGTCTGTAAAGTGGAACGACATTCATAAGAAAAGCATGTCTGCCTTAGGGGCCCTTGGAGGGTCCATAAGCTACAGGAGACTAGACAACTTGGGGGTTTCCAGGCCACACACGTGCAGGATACTTTCCCACGCAGGGCTCTGCTGGCTGGATACTTATGTGCTCCAGGGAAGCCCCTCATCCACCCAGGAGGTGGGTACTGTCACTCTCCTGCTTCCAGAAGAGGGAGCCAGGCATGTAGAGGGAGCTCTTGCCCATGGCACACATCAAAAGCCCCAGTGTCCTGAGCTCAGGGGCTAGCCTCATCCCACTGGCAGGTTTACTTCTGTGAAAGGATCATTTTCCCTCCTGCTATTGGCTTGTTTGATAATTAGTCACTGATGTTTAGACCATTCCTTGAGCTGTAAGTCTCAGGAGTCTGAAAGATTGATGCCCAGGCAGCTTGGGTGTGCCGAGAAGACCTAGCTTCCCTGACAGCCCACCCCAGACCCAGGGCAAAGTGAACTGCCCTCTAAGGAGCCAGTGTCAGTCAAAGCAAAGGAACCGTGGCTGATGGAGGCCATACTAGGGGTCACTGCTCAGTGACAATGTCACATGATGCAAAATTCATGGGATAATGGAAAATAAATTTTCTGCAGGTCATGGGATGTCAGCTTTTCCTGAAAACCCAAATGCATAGAAAGGAAGAAAGTGGGAACAAAGGACAAGCACTTTTTTAAAGAAAGGAAGAAAGATGAAAATAATTCTATTAATTACTCCTGGAAGACTTCATGAAATTATAGAAATTTTTAAGTCCCCAAAATGGATCTTGGACAACTGCACCCCTCCCAGGTTTAACTCCACGGTCAGAGGCTGGCAGGAGGCTCTCCCAGTTACAGGATCTGGCACCAGCCCGTCCTCAGTGAGACCTACAGGGTCCGGGAGAATTCCCCTTAGCCCTTTGCTGAACCCCTGATTCTCTGTTGCTTCCAACTCAGCAGACACAGGCACCTCAGAAGATCCCTGGCATGAAGAGTTGGCACCTTCAGGAAATACCCTCACCATCAGTGTCTGGTCGTGCCACAGGTAGGTTTATGAACAAGACGGTTTGTACCAGAGAAGTCAGTGTTCTTGTCCTAGAACTTTTTATTTTATTTTATTTTATTTTATTTTATTTTATTTTATTTTATTTTATTTTGAGACACAGTCTCACTCACTTTGCCCAGGCTGGAGGGCAGTGGTGCAATCGTGGCTCACTGTAACCTCCACCTCCCAGGTTCAAGCGATTCTTCTGCCTCAGCCTCCCAAGTAGCTGGAATTACAGGTGTGTGCTGCCACTCCTGGCTGATTTTTGTATTTTTAGCAGAGACAGGATTTCGCCATATTGGCCAGGCTTGTCTTGAACTCCTGACCTCAGGTGATCCACCCACCTCAACCTCCCAAAGTGCTGGGATTGCAGGAATGAGCCACCGTGCCCAGCCTTGTCCTAGAAGTTTTATCCTAGTTTAAAGCTTATGCTATCCTTTTACGTAGGTTATTAGTAACTATCACTAATGTTAATAACAAAATGGAATTATTAAGGATGATAATCATTTTATTATAATTAATACCTACATACTAATACATTAATAATAACATAATTACTTTAATTCTTTACAAAATTGTGCAAAATAGCTCTCACATACTACATCTAGTTTGATCCCTAACAGTGGGCAGGGGAATTCTTACAACTCTACCTTATTGCAGATGAAAAGTAAAACTGGGCACAGAGAGGGGAAGTGACTTGCCTGAGGACACACAGCTAGTAAGGGTCTGAGCTGAAACCTGGACCTGGGATCCTCTCCTAGGTCCAGGCTGGCTACTGGTGGGAGGAGGAGCACTGGAATGGGAGTCAGGAGCTCTGCACTCTCCCCCACCTTCTCCCCAGCTAGCCCTGGGGCCTTGGGTATGTCACTCCTTCTCAGACCTGAGCCGTACCATTCTGGACACGCAAGCAATCAATCATGGAGCAACATAATGCCCAAGGATGTTTTGAGTTCTGTTATTCTGAGACACCAACACGTCAGCCTCCAACTCTCTTTGGTGCTTTCCCGAGTGCACCCTCCACTCTCCCCACTCCCACACCTAGGGAATCTTTCACAGCAATTTTATTCTACCTTTGATAAGACAATTGCAGACAATAACTAATGCATTCTCCCCATGTAACAGACAAAGGGACTTTATCATTATTCAAATATAATATTGTCACCTTTTAAAAGATCAAAACGCTATAAACAGGAGCAAAGTCTCCCCTCATCATCTCCTTCCTGGGCCTGACCCCACTCCATAACTGTCCATGTGGTGATATCAGTGTGCTGGTGTCTAGACCTGATTCCACAGTTCTACCTACTTGTGTGCCTATAAAGACAAGACCATGGTTTTTTATGCACATGTTTCTAAAGATGGCTTCTCACATCACATATGGTCCAGCATCTTGCTTTTTCCCCCTCAACCATATGCACTAGAGACCTGTCTGCCTTGCTGCATACAGATACCTCCTCCCTTATACCTGCCGTGCTCTGTATGTGTCTATGTCTAGGGCTGACTCCTATGTATTAGTTCACTCTCACACTGCTATAAAGGCACACCTGATACAGGGTAATTTATAAAGAAAACAGATTTAATCAGTTCAAGGTTCTGTAGGTTGTACAAGCTTCTGCTTCTGGGGAGGCCTCAGGAAACTCACAACCGTGGTGGAAGGTGGAGGGGAAGCAGGCATATCTTCACATGGCCAGCAGGAGACAGAGAGAGAGCAAGGAGGAGCTACACACTTTTAAACAAGCAGCTCTCAAAAGAGCACTATCACAAGAACAGCAAGAGGGAAGTCTGCCCCCGTGATTCAGTCACCTCCCACCAGGCCCCTCCTCCAACACTGAGGATTACAATTTGACATGAGATTTGGATGGGGACACAGAGCCACATCACAGCACTCCAGTTCATATCCCCTTTTTCTAAGGATAGGCACTTAGGCTGTGAGTGGTCATGAGTACGTTTGTGAACTAGTCCCAGTTCTCTGCCCTCTGGGCAGATGGTGGTGCAACTGCCCTTCCCTGCCCTGCCCTGAGGGTAGTCATGGTCATAGGACTTAATATTGACCAATGAAATGGAAGCACAAGTCCCATGTGTCCCTTCCAGGCAGAAGCTTAACAGGTAGTCCCTGATTTTGCAGGTGTCCTTTGTCCTGCTGCCACAGAGCATGAAGAAAACGTCGCCCTCTACAGGATCCTGGAGTGGGCATTACGTAGAGCAGAAGCCCTACCTACCTGAGGCACATGTAGTGTGAGTGAAAAACCACCTTAGCTGTTCAACCGCCAGTGTTTTTGTGGTGCTTGTTACTGCAGCATAATCTCGTCTGTTCTGAGTGCTGTGAATTCTTTTGGGGTGGACTGAATCATGGCACCCCCAAAACTGCCCACATCCTAATCCGCAGAATCTGTGAATATGTTATCTTACATGACAAAAGGGACTTAGCAGATATAATTGAGAACATTAAGATGGAAGGATTAACCTGGATTATCCAGAAGGGTTTAATGTAATCACAAGGATCTTTTTAAGAGGAAGGAAGGTCTCTGAGGAATCACCACACTGGTCTTCACGATAGTTGAACTCATTTACACTCTCACCAATAGTGTATAAGGGTTCCTTTTTCTCTGAAACCTCACCAACCACCTGCTGTTTTTGACTTTTTAATAGGAGCCAGTCTGACTGGGTGTGAGATGATATCTCACTGTGGTTTTGATTTGTGTCTCTCAAACGATCAGCTGTGTTGAGCTTCTCATATGCTTCTTGGCAGCATATATGTCTTCTTTGAAAAACTGTCTGTTCTGGGTATATACACAGAGGAATGCACATCATTCTATCATAAAAAAACATGCACTTGTATGTTCATTGCAGCACTATTCACGGCAGCACAGATATGGACCCATGAATGGCAGATTGGATAATGCAAATGTGGTACATATACACCATGAAATACTACGCAGCCGTAAAAAAGAACAAGATCCTTTGTAGGGGCATGGAGGGAGCTGGAGGCCATTATCCTTAGCAAACTAACACAGGAAGAGAAAACTAAATACCATGTTTTCACTTATAAGTGGAAGCTAAATGATGAGAACACGTGGACACATAGAGACAACACACAGTGGGGACCGTCGGAGGCTGGAGGGTGGGAGGAGACAGAAGATCAGGAAAATATAACTCATGGGTACTAGGCTGAATACCTGGTGATGAAATAATCTGTACAACAAACCCCTATGACACAAGTTTACCTATATAAACATCTTGCACATGTACCTGTGAACCTAAAATAAAAGTTTTGTTGTTGTTGTTGCTTTAAAGAGGGAGACTGAGCATAGTGTCTCACTCCTGTAACATCAGCACTTTGGGAAGCCAAGGCAGGAGAATCACTTGAGGTCAGGAGTTCGAGACCAACCTGGCCAACAGGGCAAAACTCCATCTCTACTAAAAATACAAAAATTAGCTAGATGTGGTGGCAGCTACTTAGGAGGTTGAGGCATAAGAGTCTCTTGAACCCAGAAGGTGGAGGTTGCAGTGAGCCAAGCTAGTGCCACTGCACTCCAGCCTGAGCAACAGATTGAGACTCTGTCTCAAAAAAAAAAAAAAAAAAGGGAGAAAGTGGGGTCAGAGTCAGAAACAAGTGATGTGGCAACAGAATTAGAGACAGAGAGATTGGAAGATGCTCCATTGCTGGCTTAGAAGACGGAGGATAGGGCCATAAGCTAAGCAATGCAGGTGGTCCTTGAAAGCTAGAAAAGGCAAGGAAATGGGTTCTCCCCAACAGCAGCCTTGTCAACCCATTTCAGACTCCAGACCCATAAGAGAATAAATGGTGTTGTTTTAAGACATGAAGTGTATGATGATTTGTTACAGCAAGAATAAGAAACTAATACATCTTCCAAATTTTTGTAAAACAAACTATGTTCAATGAACATCCCTCCAAATCTCTTTGCTATATATGGGTGTTACTCAAATTAGATTTTTAAACAAAGGATGTATCCTCTAAAAGTGTGTGTTCTTTTTTAAGAATTAAAATCAACTTCCTGCTAAAGAAAATTTTATTTGAAATTTCTGAAATATCTGAGGTTAAATACAGAATACTACGTCATAACCCATCACTCCCTGTTTAATATGCAGCTCCAGGTAATCGGCATCCATTCTCTCCATCTGATACTCTTATTGAATTAGGCACAGTCATAGTTTGTGGTTAGCCTAGGGATGGTGAATTTTGTTTCTTGGCCTGAAAGAATTCACGGAGAACCTCTTGCTGAAAAGGTACAAATTTGGAGTCCTCTTCTCCCGCCCCCTTCCCCGTATTTATTTGCCCTGATCATAAATGTGCACCCTCTATTGCCTGTAGATGGGCAGCTGCAGGAAATGACAAGACGGTCACTTTACAGGGTGTCCCCTGGTCTCAGAATTCCAATGTCATTTTGCATTTTGCTCCCCTGTATTTAACCCAGGAGGGGGTTAGGGAAAGTCACAAACTGCCAGTGGAACAAAATCTACAACCTTGCCAACCTTTGTCCAGACCTGCCTGCCTGTTCTCCACATTTATGGCTAAAACTTGTTTCCTTTTTATTTTTCTCCCCGGGACCCCTGAGATGGAGCAGGCCTATGGAAGAGGCAAGATTCTTAATAGCTGGTTTGATTGATCAGGCCTCAGCTGTTCTCTCATTTTTGTGTACAAAGGTTACCTAGCTCCAAAAGCAATCAATGGATCACTAATGTATGCGGGCATATTCTCACCCCCTTTCAGGCTACACGACATTTTATAGACAGACTGCCAAGTCATTTTAAAGCTGTGAGCACTCAAATTGTTTTTATAGCTGAGCCCATCCTGGAACACGCTGATTTCTAGCCTTTGCATGGCCCTGATTCTTTATAAGCTGCTAATGGGTACGTGGAGAGAGGAAAATCAGATTGGATGGCTTGCATTTAGGATGGTGGAAGTAGAATGCCCAATAGAAGATGGAGAGATGTCATTATGCTTCACAATGACATCTACCTCTACAGAGGATCTAAAGAGGTAAAGGCTAGAAGTGAGACTTTGAAAGATACCCATGGCTTTAACGAGCACTGAACTTGGCTCACAGTGACACTGGTCTAAACTGAGGCTCCCTGAATTCTCACCTAAAAGACACTGATTTCCAGAGAGGCAAATGGCATGGGTGGGAGAAGGTGAGAATAAGGGAAGTACAGAGAAAAAGGAAAAGAGCTCATTAAAAAGTCCCTTCCACCATTCACTGCTGAGAGGATAATAGGATGGAGAGAAAGTTACTAAAAGTCAGCATTAGCCAGAAACTCATGCTCTGAAATTGACATGACCACCAAGAATGATTATTCCACGTGCATGTGGCTTCTCTAGCGCAAATTTCATAATGTAAGTTTCCTGCACTCATTTCCCCATCTTCTAGTAACCAGATCCTGATAACTAAGCAGTCACTCTCCTGTTGCCTATCACCAGGTTCAGGATGAGCTCCATCTTTGGATCTAAGGGTAGAAATGTGACCTGGTCTGGCCAATTAGCTGGCCTGGAAGTGGTTCAGGATGAGCATGTGACAGGAATTAATCCAAGTAGAGTGAGCCCTGGCTCGGGAGCAGGAGTGACCAGGAGAGATGCTCCTGGGACAGGCACTGCCGGATGTCCACCCAACAGCTCCCCACCCCTTAGTTCCCCAATCCAGAGGCTGAGAGCGCTGGTTGCTTGCTTTCTCATCCTCCTTTACAGGGAAGTCAGAGTCACAAGACCCAGTCCGGCCAGTGGATTCTGAGGGAGTGTCTGTTGGGGTATGGGGTGGGGAGGTGGAGGGTTCTGGGGGCATTTGCCCTTTCTGGTAAAAGAAAGATGTACCTGACAAGAGGCTTCCTTTCCTACCTTCACTGGACACTGTTGTGTGAACACAGCAAGTGGCAGCCATTTTAAGGCTATACCAAAATACTCACGGAATTACAAAGAAATCTCCCTAGAGCCTTCCATTTTGAGTTACTGAGTCATTCTCTGAGCTAACTACCTTCAGGCTTGTTATGTGCGGAGTGGGGTGGGGAAAGGGGGAACTAAGCCACTTTTTAGACTGAGGTTCTATTATTCTGCTCAAATAATTTTAAGTGGACTTGTAACATAAATGGATCTGGAGCTACTGGAAGCCGTCTTACCTCCCAGAGAGCCCAAGAATAACTCTGTCATGGAGGAAAACAGAGCTGAAATAAATAATCCTGGCAGCATTGTTTAATCCCCTGAATCCACCTGAAGTATCACCTCTGAGTTTTTCAGTTGTTTAAATCAATACTTTTACTTTTGCTTAAATCAGTTAAGGGTGTCTTTCTCTTGCAGTTGACCACATTAAACTTTAAAACTTTTGCATAACAAAGGATATTGTTAAAAATTTAAAGATATTCTCTACAGTAATATTTATAACAGCAAAAGTAAATGAATGAATGAATGAATTATAAGCAAATGAAAAATACTCAGATGTCTATAACACAATGCTTAAATAATATATGGCACACCCATACCTTGTGTGACTATGCAGGCATTTAAAGTAATAAGGTGGGTCAGTGTGTACTTGCAGAGGACTATCTCCCCAGACATCTATTACATGAAAAAAGGAGGTGAAGAATAATATTTATAGGCCAAGTGCAGTGGCTCATGCCTGTAATCCCTGCACTTTTGGAGGGCAAATCACTTGAGGTCAGGAGTTCGAGACCAGCCTGGCCAACATGGTGAAATCCCCTCTCTACTAAAAATACAAAAATTAGCTGGTCATGGTGGCCCACACCTGTGATCCCAGCTACTTGGGAGACTGAAGCAAGAGAATTGCTTGAGCCCAGAAGGCAGAGGTTGCAGTGAGCTGAGATGGTGCCATTGCACTCCAGCCTGAGCAACAGAGCAAGATTACCTCTCAAAAAAGAAAAGAGAATAATATTTATCTGTATGAATAACTTACACATGTGTATTTTTCATGCCCACATTTATAGAAGTACATGCATAGAAAATAATCTAGAAGAACATAAACTATTTATATGAAATAATACTGAGTAAGGAAGTAGTGAAATTGTGGGAAAGGAGGATGCTTTTACCCCGTACATTTCCAAATTGTTTCAATTTTGATAAAAGTCTTTTTCATATTCATTGTAAGATTAAAAATAAAATTAAAATTTGAAAAATATCTAAAATAGCTGTGATGCTCTAAGTGGGCTCTACTTAATACAAAACATCTCCTAATAAAGAATGAAGAAGAAAGACGGTAAGCAGTGTGGGCAAGTGGACATGCAGCATGGAAGCTGCAACGTTCTCCTTGGCTTTCCACCTTGGTCCTTCAGTCTCCATGATTGAAGCCCGAAAACCAGCTAAGAATGTGGTTCCAGCCAGCATGTTGGGAGCACTCCTTTGTCCCCAGGGGGCCAGCCCTCCAACACTGATGGGACCCAGTCTTTGCCCTCTGCCCCCCAAGCTCTGGCACCTTACAGCAGCTCTCCAGGCCCCCAAGCTGAACATGGCTATAGAAGGGCTTTTCTGTTGTGGCAGCTCCATCTAGCCCGATTCCTCGGAGGCAGACTTTAAAGGCATCGGTTCCACCCTAGTTCCACCCCCTAGGGTGACGAAGAAGAGTGAATCTCCATCATTTTGTGTTTCCCTCATACAAAACCCCTCCAATTTCCTTCTGAGAAACCAGAAGTTGGGGTAGCCTGTTTCATGTGCATAAAGCTGCCACTCAAAACAGTATAGGCCAGGCACATTGGCTCACACCTTTAGTTCCAGCACTTTGAGAGGCTGAGGCGGGAGGATCATTTGATCCTAGAAGTTTGAGACCAGCCTGGGCAATATAGGAAGATCTATTATTCTTAATGAGAAACACCATGCTCTACATTATGTCTCTGGAAATGTGTACTCTTTTGACGGTCTCCCCATTTTTAATGTACCTCTATTTTTTTTTTTTGAGTCAGGGTCTTGCTCTGTTGCCCAAGCTGGAGTGCGGTGGCATGATCTTAGCTCACTACAGCCTCAACTTCCAGGGTACAAGTGATCCTCCCACCTCAGCCTCCCAGGTAGATGGAACTATGGCCAGCTAACCACCACACACATGCTACGACACCCACCCATCTCTATTTGAAATTTTTTTTAAATAAAAAATAATAATAATAAATTAAAAAAATTTTTTTAACTAAAAAAAAGTACAGAATGCCAAACAAGTCAGCAAGAGTCTCACAAGGTGCTCATATTCTAGAATAACAATGTTCACAGTGGCCACATTAGCAGGCGCTTCCTCATTCACCTGCTATGTCGGAGGAGAAGAGTGTTCTGCCCTGAGTCTTGGCTGTACTGAGTCTGAGAGGGAAGCTCCCCTCATGCTCCAAGGCAGATAGATGTAAGGAGAATGGTGAGGCCCTCCAGGGCCTCGTGGATTCCATCATTGGCTTTTACTCCATGGGAGGTGACAAGCCACAGGCTGCTGTGAGCTGAGGAGTGACAGAGTTGACTCTGCTGTTGGCAGACTCTCCAGGCCCCATGGGGAGTCGACCATCCGCAAGGCAGTCTGAAGCCAGGGAGGAGCAAGGAGACCCGGGAAGAGGCACCCCCAAGAATCCAGCGGCAGATGTTGGCAGTTAGGGCTGAAGTGGGAGAGGTGGCATGCTGAGAGGTGAACCGATCCTGCATGTGTTTTAAAAGTGAAATAGACAAGATTTGCTGCCAGGTGGGGGATAAGAAGGACAGAGAAAGGCATGAGGGCTGACTCTGGCTCAGAGGCATCTATTTACATATTAAATCAACACCAAAAAATACATATTCTTTCCAATTTAATTATAATTTTTATCAAAGTCATCCAAGGCAATAGGATTATACGACGGATCATGAAGAGCTGCCACTTCCCACTCCAACCCCCACTACTGCTCTCCAGAAACAACCATTTCAGCAACTTTAGCATGTCTACCAGTATCAACCTCTACATCACTGACTAATATGTTTAGGTTGCCATTTACTCATTTTTCTAGTCCATTACCTACTGCCTACTGGCTATGAAGCAAAAATCATGAGGATTTCATTCTCAGGCCACAGCCTCTCACACATTCCCCTTTGCTCATCATCCTGGAAGAGCCATATTGAGCCCTCACATATATAAGAAATATGGAGGAGCCTCCTTCCTTCCTTCCTTCCTTCCTTCCTTCCTTCCTTCCTTCCTTCCTTCCTTCCTTCCTTCCTTCTCCCTCCCTCCCTCCCTCCCTCCCTTCCTTCCTTCTTCTTTCACTTCGGACCTTGGACCACCATGCTGGGTGCTCCCAAACCTGTCAGGCTTCAGGAGAAACTCACACCCCGGGCATGTCACCTGGGCAGCCCAAGGCAAGGCACACCTGCACTCCCCACTCCGCATGGCCCTCTGCCTGAGATGGCCTCTATCTGAGCAGCTTTGTGGATCTACAAGCAGAGCCAGCTCTTCCTGGCTGCCACGAAAGGACCTTCCAAGCACCTTCGGGGCTGGCACGAGCCCCCTCCCACCTTGGGATGTGATCCCAGTCTTACCTTCTATTGCTGAGGGCAGGAAGCCTCTGGGAGACCAGGAGCAGGAGGCCAGCCAGCTGCGTCAGCCTCTGAAACCACAGCCCTCCCTGTGCAGCCCTCGCCGCCCAGGTTCTGCGGCCAGCAGGGCCCTGGCCCAGTGCACAGAAGACCTCGGGGAGTCGGGCATCTGGGACCAGACAGAGCCTCACAGACACATATGCAGTGTCAGGTTCCTTCTCCCTGCCGGGGGCCAGCCCTGTTTTTAACTTTCTTTGTTAGAGCTGCATAAATAAATAAACACACAACTATGTGGACAGATCCTGCCCTGCTTTGGATTCCTAACCCCAGCTGGTCTGTTCCCGAGTTGCCAAGATCTGAATAATTAAGATGAGAGAAAACCTCTGACTCCTCTCATCTGCCATTTGCAGGAGGGCAAAGGTCCCTCCTAGAAGACAATTATTTCACAATTTCTTGCATTGCATTGAGTGTGTGTTTGTATCAGCCCCTTGCTAAGCTCCAAGCTCTATGGCTAAAGCAGTCTGTTAAGTTTATCCCTCATCCCTATCCTTCCCATTCCGTAGGTGAGGTCACTGTTACTCCAGGAATGCTCTGAGTCTTATTGAAAATCCAGATTCTCAAATCCCACCCCTAAACTACCGATGCTGGGCTGCAAGAATTAAACATTTTTAAAAGTTCCTCAGGGGATTCATACACACATCTATCTTTGAAATATTCCAGAGTAGATGAGAAACAGACCCATTTATCTCTACGGATTAAAAATCAGACTGGTCTTTCTATTTATATTTAATGCAGTTATTCATACAATTTAGGCCTCATTTCTTACTATTTGTTTTCAATTTGCATCACCTTTCTCTCTCTTTCTCTCCCTTATTTTTTATTATCAAGTATTTTTATTATTCCATTGTCAATTCTAATTAGCTCATTGATTTTAATCTCTTCATTATTATTATTGTTGTTGTTATTATTTTGAGATGGAGTTTCACTCTCGTCGCCCAGGCTAGAGTGCACTGGAGCAATCTCAGCTCACTGCAACCTCTGCCTCCCGGCTTCAAGCAATTCTCCTGCCTCAGCCTCCCAAGTAGCTGGGATTACAGGCATGTGCCACCACACCTAGCTAATTTTGTACTTTTAGTAGAGACGGGGTTTTTCCACATTGGTCAGGCTGGTCTCGAACTCCCGACCTCAGGTGATCTGCCCACCTCAGCCTCCCAAAGTGCTGGGATTACAGGCGTGAGCCACCTCGTCCAGCCTAATCTCTTCATTACTCCTTCACTGTAATACTAGGGAGTGTAACATATCTCCCCCATTCATTATGGTCTGCCCTAAATTAGAATCTTGCCACTTCCTGGACTACGAAGAACCATAGAGCCCTGTAACACCATCACACATTTTTCTGGATAGATGTATCATCCTTGTCACATCATCTAATTCTACAGATATGGGGGGCCCCACAGGACATTCTTGTTATTGTTGTGTGTACTCATTAAGTCACCAGTGTCTTAACCCTTTCTGTGGCTCTCCATTCTTTCTTGCACATCTACACTTCCAGTTAGAATCATTTTTCTTCTGCCCGAAGAACTCCCTTTGCTGTTGATTTTAGTGCAGATCTGCTGCCAATAAAGTCTCTCAATTTTTGCTTCTCTAAAAATGCCTTTATTTCATCTTTGCTTTCAAAGCATATTTTTGATGGTATAAGATGGTAGGTTGGCAATTATGTTTTTTCAGCACTGGAATCTATGTCATTCTGTTATCTTCCAGTTCCATTGATCTTATTGAGAAATTCGCTGTTTACTTATTATTTCTTCTTTGAAAGAAATGTGTGGTTTTTCTCTGGCTGCATTTAAGATATTCCCTTTGTCTTCCACTCGTGGCAGTTTTACTACGATGTAGTGAAGTGTATCTTTCCTCGTTTATATTGTGCTAGGAGTTCTTGAATCTTTGATTTGACATATTTCATTAGCTTTGGAAAATCCTCCGCTAATATCTTTTCATATAGTGCTTCTGTATAGTGCTTCTGTTTTTTGTTTTGTTTTGTTTTTTGAGACAGGATCTTACTCCGTCACCCAGGCTGGAGTGCAGTTGTGCGATCTCGGCTCACTCTACCCTCTGCCTCCCAAGTTCAAGCGATTCTTTTGCCTCAGCCTCCTGAGTAGCTGGGATTACAGATGCCTGCCACCACGCTAGGCTAATTTTTGTACTTTTCATAGAGACGGGGTTTCACCATGTTGCCCAGGCTGGTCTCAAACACCTAGGCTCAAGCAATTCACCTACCTTGGCCTCCCAAAGTGCTGAGATTACAGGCATGAGCCACTACATCCAGCCTTAGAATTTCAATTACATGTATTTAGACCTTTTACCATATTCCATATTTTCCAATGCTCTTTTTTATATTTTCAAAGTTTTTATGCCTATCTTCTGCTTTATCTAAATTGTTGATATACCAATCACTTGTACTTTCCATTTTAGCTATTTTTTCAGTTTGACTGTTCATCTGATTCTGTTTTATAAATTCCATTTTTCTGATGAAACGCCCCAGCTTTTTGTTTTTTTATTTAATATATTGCTAATTGTTATTTCAAAGTTTGCATCTGATCATTTCAGTAACTAACCATCTGTGGGTCTTTTCTTATTGTCTATTTTTGTTGTTGTTTTTGTTTGCTCCTGCTCCTGTTATTAATATCTCTGGTGAGTTTTTTTGATGACGTCTGGATATTTTGTTTGAAAAATTGTCTCCTGATATATTTTCCTAGAGAGTAAATTCTTCTGTCAACCATTATGGTAGGCACAGATTACCTTAATCAAATCTGGGATTACGGTCATTTAAGGCTGATTTTCTGTCTTTATAAGCCCTAGTTCATTTTGGTTTGATCTTTCTTGTAGGACAATTCCTTGGAGGATCTCAAGACTTGCATATTTTCCAGAATACCTGTTCACTGAGCCTTAAATTCTAACTTTTGTTGTTATGGCATCATGATATTGATGAAAACTGCCTCATTTCTTAGCTTTTGAGGAGCCCATTGACAGCTTGGCTTCGGAGCATCTCATTCTGAGTCAGCAAACACTGATACAGAAATTCAGACTCACTGTCAGAGGGTCCCATTTTCTCTGACATCTCTGGGCCTTGGACTCTGGCTTTCTTGTCAGCTTGAAAGTCAATTGTCATCTCCCCAGATGTGTGAATTTGCCATGCAGCTCCGAGCCACCACTTCCTGCTTTCTCAATTCCTCTGCATTTACAAGTTGGCTACTAGCTCAAGGAGATTCAAGGCTACCAGCTTCAAGGAGCCCTACCAGCTTGCAGGGCTCACCTCTTTGCAGTTCACTTTTCCATGGGATTGCGGACCCTCAAGTCCTGGCAGCCTGGGTTGTTTTCTGATGCCTTCAAACAACTCCCAAATGCCTACCAGCACCAGGCAGTTAAGTCAGATAATGAAGCAATCCAAGCATGACAAAGAGGGTAAATTCAGTTATCAAAGATGAACTATATTTGGCCATGGTGATGGGGAGACTCTGGGACTGGAGGGACTGAGGTAGACCAGGAGGAGAACGTTCTACCCTAAGGGCATGTTGGTAACAGCTTCCTGTGGCAAGGTAGGAAAGCAGACTCAGTATTGAGAGAGCTCGATTACTGTAACATACGAGCTATGTTTGATACTAAAAACACACACACTTAAATTCCTGACAATTTGATTTTCAACATTGTGCCTCCAATAATGATAATAAAACAGTTTGGCACAGAAGTTTACAGCATAGGCTCTGGAGCCAGACCATCTGGGTTCAAACCCTGCCTTACTGCTGCCTGGCAGGTGACACATAGTAAGGCATTTAACCCCTCTTGGTCAGAGTTTTCCTATCTCTAAAATGGAAATAATAAGAGTGCCTATCTCAAGGGGTGCTGGGAGAATTAGGCAAGTTAACATACATGAAACACGCAGAACCCAAAATCATGAGTGCTAGGAAAGTGTTCACTAAACAAATGAATAAAACAGTTGGCCAGACAGAGCCCCTCTTTAGGCTGATTTCAGCCTACAGCCCACATGTTGAAGCCTCTGCCCTGGTCCAGCCCTCCTTACTCTACGGATGGGGGCAAGGGGAGGTACAGAAAGAAGAGGGGACCCGCTCGGGCATTCGCACATGTTGTTAGCTGTAAAACAGGCTCTAGGGCTAGAATTTTCTTTTCATACATTTTATCAATTAAATTGTGTGCTCTGTAAGCCAAGCAGCTAATTTCCCTTGAAGACAGAGGGGTCAAATCTTGCTCAAACTATAGATAATTCTCTAATTGCCACGTCTGCCCCAAATCCATTGTGATCATTAGCAGAGCCCCTTGTGCTCCGGCTGGGAGAGGAGAGGGAGGCTCAGGTTCATCATTGCTCATCTAAATGTTTAATAATGCTCCAATCTGCAGATCACTGGGGCAATCAAGCCCAAATTAGCCTGATACTCAAAGCCACGAATAACAAGGGCAGTGAAAGGGATAATGTTTCTTTAATGAAAATTTTATCAATGCAGATTTCTCATTGAATATTAAGGTTTGGGCTTGAAGACAGCATCAGAGTGGAGTCTGCTGTGACATTGACCTTTATCCCTCGGAGACACAGGTGCAAAAGTCAGGCTGGTTTCGCTGAGTGACAGTGCAGTGGATTGTCCTGGCAGGAAGATCCTGAGCCTGGGGTAGAGTTGTCTCAGCCCTGTTCTTTTTTTTTTTTTGAAACAGAGTCTCGCTCTATCACCCAGGCTGGAGTGCAGTGGTGTGATCTCGGTTCAGTAAAACCTCTGCCTCCCAGGTTCAAGTGATTCTCCTGCCTCACCCTCCGGAGTAGCCGGCACTACAGGCACATGCCACCATGCCCAATTTTTTTTTTCTTGTATTTTTAGTAGAGAAGGGGTTTCACCATGTTAGTCAGATGGTCTCGATCTCCGGACCTCATGATCAGCACTTGGCCTCCCAAAGTGCTGGGATTACAAGCCCCGTTTTTTTTCAGGGGGTTACTCTGCAGGTCCTGGCACCTCTCCTCATCAAAGCTGCCCTTCCCAAACCTCCCACTCCTCAGTCAGCAGCTCCTCCCTTCTTCCAGCTGTGCAGCCCAAATCCTGGGAGTCCTCCCTGATCCAGGCATGCTGTCCTCTTACTACCGCTGTTCAATCCACCCGCAAATGCAGTCAGCCCGACCTCTGTGAAGACCTGCCCAGAGGCTCCGGTCACAACAGTAACAGCCAGCGCCTTTTCAAAAGCATGCAAGGTCACGCACAGATCCAGTCCCGTCCCCTCTGACCTCAGCCCCAAGTGTCCTCCTTGCCCATCTGCCTCCAGCCACACTGGCCCCTGCCCCTCAAACACGCAGCACACACCTGCCCAGGCCCACACTGGCTGGCCCTCTGCCTTGGACCATCTCCCCCAGAATCCGTGAGACCCTCATTCCTTTAGCATCTTTGTCCCATGTCACCTTCTCAATGGGGCCTCCCCAAGCGTCTGCTTAGAGCCTGGCTCCTGACATCACTATTGTTTTAAGTTCATCGTCTCCCTCCCCTGCCAACCTGGGAGCTCCCAGGGAACAGGGTTTTGTTTGCTTTTCCCCCACTGCCTGGAAGAGGCTTAGTCCACAGCAGGTGCTCAGCAGCGAGGCTGGAGGAAATAGACATGAATAGCAAGAACCTGTTAATTTCTAACAATAAATCCACCAGGAGGGGTGCAGTACCTACTATGTGTCAGGCCGGGTCTAGGTCCTGGGGACACAGTAGAGGACAAACGAGCCAGAGTCCCTGCTCTCGCCAGCTGCCCCTCTGCACCCACAGACACTGACATCCAGCAGGATGGGGAGGAGCCTCGGCTGCAGGCATAGCTGTCAGGGAAGCCCTTTGATGAAGGCGCCGAGTTGAGCTCTAGAGAACAGAACAATCCACCCACGTGAAGATTGATGAAGAGGGCAAAGGTTCAGAGTTTTCTGGAAACAGAGAGGAGGGCTTTGCCTCCAGCCAGAGTGATGCAGGAGGACAGTATGAGATGGTGGAGCCCTGTTTCCAGCTAAGTCACACACTGAGGTTCCGGTGAACCTGAATCTGGGGTGGGGGTGGAAACTCTCCATCCCAGGACAGCTTCCCCTTTTCCCCAGATCAGCATCCAAGCACGCACTCTGATTCGCCTTTGGAAAGACCTTCAGGTCCTTAGGGAGGTCAGTGAATGTTTCTGTTAGTGAATTAAATTCTTGAGGGTTTCCCTTGGTTGTGTCCTTGCCTACTGCCTCCCAGGAGCTCAAGGTCACATTTGGGGCTCACCCACCTCCAAGCCTCCTCTTCCCTCCTCATCCTCAGGGCAGCCTTTCTGTTCCTCTGTCAACCCAAACACCCACTCTGTCTCTGCTGAATGGCACTGTCTTTAGTTGTTTGCATTTTGAAAAATTTGTGCCCTTTGTCCCTATTTTCATAGGCATGAGTCAAAGGGCAGAAGAAGCCCTGTCACCCCCAGCCACACATCACCCTTATACACACAACAGCACAAAGGGGATCCCTCTCCCATCAGAGCAGGGAGAAGACCCTCAGGCCTCGGGATGTGGAGCAAATCACTTTTTTCTCCTCAGCTTCAGTTTACCCCTTTGCACATGAATACATTTGCCTAAATGACTTCCAAGGGCTTCTCCTGACTCCAACATTCTAGGATTCAAATATTTGTTATAGAATTCTGAGCATTCCATTCTCTGAGTCTTTCTCTCATTCAATTCCTCAGCAAATCCTCATCCAGAGCTCACTCTGCCACAGGCCCTTTTCTTAGAGCAGGGATCCGGCAGTGAACAGACAGATGGAATTCCACTCTCATATGGGTGACATTCCTGTGGGTGCAAATAACAATAGCAAAATGGGAAGACAGGGAATCAATTCCAGATGGTGACAGTTCTGTGCAGGTCATGGGGACATGGCATCGGAGTGCAGAGGGCTTCCTTGGGACGGTCAGGGCCGTTCTCTGAGTGGGTGACACCTGGGTGAGGAACAAAGGGTAAGGGGGTGCAGGTCATAGGGCAGCTATGGGAAGAGCATTCCAGGATGTAGGAGCAGCAGGTGTGCAGATCCTAGGGCAGGAGGACTGGGGTGGTGGAGGAGGAGCTGGTTGGCAGTGCGGCTGGGATGGGGAGTGAGGGGAGGTAGCAGGAGGTGATCTGGGGAACCAGCAGGACTCTGTAAGGCCTTGTGGGAGGTGATGAGGAGGTGGTGTGTGCTCTTCCCAGTGCAGTGGGAGCCGCTGAAATATCCACTCAGGGCCACATGGTCATTTTCAGGAGCTCACTCTGGGTGCTTGCAGAGAGTAGATTTCAGGCGTGGGAAGGGGAGTGGGAGCAGGGGGTCCCATGGGGGCGATTGTAGTGACCCAGGTGAGAACAGAGGTGCAGACCTGGGGACAGCAGCAAGGTGTGGAGAAGAGTAGACAGATAGAGAATGCATTTTCAATTTAATGGGTTCCACCACGGAAACTGGAAGATGAGGGAGGGCCTGAAGATGACACCTGCTCACTGGCTTGAGGAACTGGGCATTTGGTGGCATCACCAACTGGGAAGGGGCACTGGGTCTTCGGTGGCTTTGTTGAAAAGTTGCCATATCTGAAAGCCTGAGAGGTTCTGAGGACTGAGCCTCCAGGCTGCCCTCCCAAGGCCCTTCTGGACAGGAGGCCGTGGGTGCAGAGGGACTGGCATCCTGGTTCCCATACGCCAGGCCCAACCCAGGGACTGAGCCCTGGGCAGACCACAGAACAGCACAAAGCCCAGATGTGGTGCTGCCTGGAGAGAGCCAAGCCCGGGATTTATGAAGGAAACTGGCAGGAGCAACACCATCCTCAGTGGCACCCTCAACCGCAGGAAGGAGAACAGTTAGAGGATGGCATTGTCACAGGGTCCCTCAGGATTACCATTTGCATTTGAACAAGGCTGTGCTTAGCCCCAGCCCCCTCCCTAAGCCCGGGCTCTAAACTGGAAATAAATTTAACAGCATACAAATGTCAAGATTTCAGATACCTGGCTTAACCAAGGACACATTCTTTATTGCTCAGCCTGTTGTACTTACTCCTCAGGAGACTCAGGGGCCCTCATTAGTGACAGAGTCATCCTGTAAGTGCAATTGGAAAGATAGAAAGAGAAAGTAAGAAAGAGAGAGAATGAAAGCTGTGAGAAAGAAAGAATAAATGAAGAGAGGATGACAGAAAAGAGAAAGGAGAAAAAGGGCTTTCAATATCCAGATGAGACCCAAAAGTTTCATTGATTTCTTCAAATGTTCTCTGGACAGGACTTTAAATATTCAGCCAGTTTTGTTTATTTAAATTTTTGAGACATTATTTGATGCTGGATATTAGCCACAAAAACAGCCTCCTGAACACCAAGTCTTTGTCTACGTTTCCCCTTTTGCGGAGGTGTTAGTCCATGTTGTGTGGCTATAAAGGAATACCTGAGACTTAGTTATTGATAAAGAAGAGAGATTTAACTGTCTCACGTTTCTGCAGGCTGCACAGGAAACATGGCGCCAGCATCTGTTCCACTTCTGGTAAGACCTCAGGAAGCTTCCGATCATGGGGCAAAGTGGGCATGTCACATGGCAAGAGAGAGAGCAAGAGGGAGGGGAGGTGCCAGGCTCTATTAAACTATCAGATATTGAGTAACCTAACAGATCAAAAACTCACTCATTACCATGGGGAGAGCACCAAGCCTTTCATGAGGGATCTGCCCCCCTCCAAACACCTCCCACCAGCTCTCACCTCCAACAATTGGGATCACATTTCAACACGCAATTTGAAGGGGAAAAATATCCAAACCATATCAGGGGCACTGGTAACTTTCTCAAGTCAGCACTAGAAACTCCCCTTTGGCTACATAGTCACCAATGTAACACTAACTCAGACGTAGGTAGCTCTACCACGTACCAGTCTGAAATGCTCAGCATGAAGCAACCAGTTCCTGCCTTCCAGGACCTGTGGAGGCAGAGATGCTCTCAGCCAGCTCTCTGCTGGGGAAATGAAAGCACAGGAGGTGGAGAACTGTCCTGGGCCACAGATGAGCCCATAGGACAGGTTGGGCTCCCAGGATCCCCTCCCATGGGCCCTTCTCTAAAGAGGTGGACCAAAGAAGCCAGTGGATTTATTTTCTGGCCAGATAGATGATTCCTGGTTAACCCTGCCCTTTGGAGGACTGGCCCTGGACGTGAATAGTGCGTTTGCCAAGTGAGAAGAACTGGCTGTCCTTGGCAAGTTCCTGGTCAGTTCTGGATGCAGCCAGAGCAGTGGAAACCTGGTAAAGTGAAGCTCAGGTTGCCTCTTGGGGAGGCCTAGAGACGATGTGCTTACCCTGCTGGGACTGCACCTACCAGCCTCCGGCAGCTGCCTGCCCTGCAGGACCCAAAGACAGAGGCAGAGAATCAATGCTGCCTCCTGTGCTGCGATCATAAGGCAAGAGGTCCTCAAGATGCATCCCAGCAAAATCTAGAAAGTCAGCCTCTGCAAAGAGTCTTAGGCTCATGTGGGATCATTGTATGTTTTCCCAGGCTAGGAAGAATTTAAACAAATATCTCTATTACGGATACCGGAAGGCTGCCTTTATTACTCCACATATACAGTTACACAAAGCAGCGAGTTGTTATTCACTTTAAGCAACGTTCCAACCACAGGAAATTTTGAGCCAAAATCCTGCCTCATCTTTCTCTCATGACGATCCTGGTCTTTGTGGCTTCGGGTTATGGAAACGACTGGTGGGAAGGAGAATGTTTGACGTCTTCTTTCCCCTATGACATACACGTTGTAATGCCAAGATTGTATTTTACACGTTGTATTGCCAAGATTCATTTGTATACTTCTGAATAAAAGATTTCATTCACTAATAGCAGATATATACATTGATGGAATTTACTTATTTAGGGGCCATTTGAGGAAACACATATAAATTATTCTTTCCTTGGAAATAATTTTTTTTGTGCATATAACAGTAAACTATGAGACAAAGGAGGGGCATGAACATAATTCAAACAGAAGGAAAATCAGCCCTTTATAAAGAAATAGGTAAACAGTGCGTAAAAGAACGCAGAATAGAGTGTGTTTATGGATTCTAAGTCTTGCCAAATCCAAAAGAATTTTTAAGAAAGTACTCAAAGTATCTTGGCAACCTTGAACATACCATGTTTAAATGTCTTTAGTAGACAATGGGACCCTCCAGGAATTAAAGCTGGTATTTAAGAAGAAATAAACAATGAACCAAAGCTAACGTTTTGAACCCATAATGAGAAGGAAAAGTGTAGACACAAAAGGAAAGTCCAAATCAAACACTATTTATAGGAAGTTTCCAAAAAAAATCAAGGTCTTAAATTTTAATTTAATGTATCTGTTTCTGCCAAATATTAACTATTGTGTCTATTGCGTTTCTTTCAGGAAATAATAAAAAGAGGCTGATGAGTTTCGGTTGTGGTTCAGCCTGCAAAGTCTCCTTATTCACAGGAAGCCACTCCCACCTGGACTTACACAGCATCAGGAGATCATCCACCACACTGTGATCTACACTGAGGCCTGCAGAAGTGGGAACAATATTAAGATGAAAGCCTAATCAGCTCCAATTAAAAGACAATATTTTGCCAGGTACGGTGGCTCATGCCTGTAATCCCAGCACTTTAAGAGGCCAAGACGGGCAGATCACTTGAGGTCAGAAGTTGAGACCAGCCTGGCCAACATGGAGAAAACCTGTCTCTACTAAAACTACAAAATTAGCTGGGCGTGGTGGCGCATGCCTGTAATCCCAGCTACTTGGGAGGCTGAGGCAGGAGAATCGCTTGAATCTGGGAGGCAGAGGTTGGGGTGAGCCGAGATTGCACCACTGCACTCCAGCCTGGGCAACAAGAGCAAAACTCCATCTCAAAAGAAAAAGACAATATTTTATTTAAATCAGCAAGGATGTTGTCTATGAGGTCTTAGACCTGAAGTCCTCAAACTACAGTAGACTTCAGCATTCATCAATGCATCGCAGACCTTTTCTAGGTTTGGTCTCTCCATTAATCAGGACTCTAGATTACAAGTGAAAGAAAACAAATCAAATGGCTCAAATAACTGGCTCAAATCAAATGGCTCAAATTAATTGGCAGAATCAGGGTAGTTAGACTTCAGGCATGGTAGCTCAGTATTCTAACAGCGAGTGTTTTTAGCAAATAAGGTGAAAGCTAAATGGTCTTTTATGATCAAGGGTTGGAAAGTCACATAACATAACTTTCGCTAGCTGGAAGAGTCACAGGAAAGGAGAAGGGGCATAGAGCCCACCTCTAGATTGGAGGAGTGTCCAACATCTGCAGCCATATTTTAAAACTGCCACACAGTAACTAACTCAAAAGGCATCCTTGTGTTGGCTTCTCCTCTTTCTCTATTTCACTCTTTCCAGTCCTTCCACTTCAGTTCCTGGGATTTCTTCCATAATCTATCTGAACACAAGCTCTTGACTCAGGCTCTGACTGTGGGAGAACCCAACCAAAGACACTCCCCATAGCTTCAACCTAAGACAATTTGGAGACCTTCCAGGTTTGCAAGATGTGGTTTGGTTTAGGCATAAATGAGCTCTAAATTGAATTCCCTTCCATTGGAATTTCTAATGGTCATTGAAACAAAGGAAACACCCCAAGATACAGTCTGACATAGTCACACACTCTTTCTTTCATAGTAGTACTTGAGTTTTCCACTTTTATTTCTCTCCTCCTTAGCAGCTGCCTACTTTTACTGGGCAGAATAATACATGGGAGAGCTTTATAATAACCTTTAAATTCTCTACTTTATGAAGAGAAGGAACAATAATGAATGCATGAATATTAACACAAGTGGATGTTTCCCCTCTCTTTTGATTTGGCTTCATAAACCCTGTGACATGGTAGGATTTGGATCAAATCAAATTGTATCAAATCTGAGTGGTCTCACTTTTTAAAACTCCTCTGGGAATTCACATATGTTTCCTCTACAGGTGATTCATTTTTCTCCCATCCACTTTGAACATATAAAATACAGAATATGTCAAGCATAGCATCAATTTATTTCAAAATTCACCATTAACTAGGACCATTTTTAGATCCTGTGTTGTTGCCCTTCTCTAAAAGTACCCTGCAGCATTTTCATAATAAAGAGCAGTTTAGCATGCTTAAAATCTTGAATGAATTAGAAATTATTTCCAAGAAACCCATGGGTCAATTTATAAGCAATAAGCTTTTTTTTTTTAATTTTAGGTGTGCTTTACATTTTCCTACCTCCTCCAACTCTAGGTGATGGCTATTGATTCTGATTGTGGCTGAAACAATGATGATGACGGTAATAGTGATGCTGATGATGGCAGAGGTGGTGATGGTGATGATGAAGGTGATGCTGCTGCTGATGGCAGAGGTGATAATAAAGTTGAGGGTGATACTGATGATGGTGGCTGTGGTGGTAGTGATGATGAAGGGGATGGTGATATTGTTGGTGGTTGTGGTGGTGGTGATGAAGGTGATGGTGATATTGATGGTGGTTGTGGTGGTGGTGATGAAGGTGATGGTGATATTGATGGTGGTTGTGGTGGTGGTGATGATGAAGGTGATGGTGATATTGATGGTGGTTGTGGTAGTGGTGATTATGAAGGTGATGGTGATATTAATAATGGTGGTAGTGATATTAATGATAGTACTTATAATGGTGATGATGAAAGTCATGGTGATATTGATGAAGGTGGTGGTGCTGGTTTCTCACATGGGAAACACTGGTTGAAGATAAAAAGTATTAGCTGTGGATAGTTCATTGAAAAATATAAAATATTCCTTTCACATTCCTGGTGCATCTGGTTATACTCTTTTTTTGGGAGGGACAGAGTCTCTCTCTGTAGCCCAGGCTAGAGTACAGTGGTGCGATCTCGGCTCACTGCAACCTCTGCCTCCCAGGTTCAAGCAATTCTCCCACCTCAGCCTTCTGAATAGCTGAGACTACAGGTGCACACTACCACATCCCACTAATTTTTATATTTTTAGTAGAGATGGGGTTTCACCATGTTGACCAGAATGGGCTCAATCTCTTGACCTCATGATCCGCTCACCTCAGCCTCCCAATCTGGTTACACTTTTAACCTCATTGAGGTATTCACGGGTAATCACCAAAGATCCTAATTTTAGAACCTTAACCAAAGGAACACCTGAAACCAGGTGAGTCTTTCTGGACCAATACTGCAGGTCACATCACTGGATCAGGGTTTCCTTGGATGGGATTGCAGATGGAGTTACCATGTAGATCTCTAGGAGAATGCATTGCTTCAGCTCAAGGGGAAGCATTAGGGATTCCTGAGTTGGGCCAACTGTGGAGTCACTCAGGAAAAGAAATCTGTTTGAAGACACGCCATATAGGTGAATCCCTCTCTTGAAAAAATGAGCCTTTGATATGGTTTGGGTTTATGTCCCCACCCAAAACTCAAGTCAAATTATAATCCCCAGTGTTGGAGGTGGGGCCTGGTAGGAGGTGATTGAATCCTGGAGGAGGAATTCCCCCTTTGGTGCTGTTCTTGTGATAGAGTTTTTGTGAGATCTGGTTGTCTAAAAGTGTGTAGCACCTCCCCCACCCACCTTTCTCCTTCTCTGGCCATATAAGACGTGACTGCTTCTCCTTTGCCTTCTACCAGGATTGAAAGTTTCCTGAGGCCTCCCCAGCAGCCAAGCAGATGCCAGCATCATGCTTCCTGCACAGCCTGCAGAACCATGAGTACATTAAACCTCTTTTCTTTATAAATTACCCAGGCTCAGGTATTTTTATAGCAATGCAAGAGCAGACTAATAACAGCCCTTCTTTATCTGCCCTCAGTGGAAATTGACTCCTAAGAAACACATCACATCACAACCAGATGTCAACCTTTACAAAAGCATCTCAGGCTGTACTCATCTGGTGGAAATTTTTTCTCACCATTTGTGAGAGGGACCATAGGACCTCCTGCACCACCATGCCTTCATCTAAAGCAGACCAGCCAGGTTCACAAGTCATCTTCACAAGCCTGGCCAGTGTACAGTGACCTGCTTCGTTGCAGATGACCACAAGGAAGATGTACATGAAGAGTCAGCTCACCTGGGAGCCACCACACCCTATTTTCCTTTACTTTTCTTCCAAAATAAATGAATAACTCATGCAGCAGTTTCACCCATTATCAAAGGCAAGGAAGAGACGGGTATAGAAGTGAATATATTAATCAAACTCAGCTCACAGACCTACTCCCTGCTTCAGTTAGAGCCTGTAATTTGGGTGCTATGATTTTCAAAGTCAGTGAAATGCTAAATAGAAGTATGTCAGCTGGTATCAAATAGATCCCCAAAATAACATTGCTGGGAATGGATCCTTTGATAAAATACTCCTAAAAAGTTTCAAGATACATGATGATTTTTTTCCCAAAAACTTGGCAGAATTTTCTTCTAGTTTCCAGCTTTACAAGGATAATTTTCATTCCAAAATGTTTTTAAACTTGCAAAATATCTTACTTCTTACACTCCCCCTATACTGAGTTGTCTCTTTTGCATTTTGCAGTTAATTTTAAATCTGAGATGGATGACTTCTTTGGTGCTGAGTCACTGGAACAGAAATGGCCTAATTTTCTATTACATGTGAGCAAAATGGGGAGTCTGGAGTTAGGATATAGGCAGCATAAAATATCCCTTAAGAGACTGAAAACAACAAACTCTGCTGGCCAAAAGAATCTCTGATGTTCTCCAAGCATGGTTTTTCTCATGTAGGTTTTTCCTGGCAATAAAAAGGGAGGTTTTTTTTAAATTAAATAGTTAATACAAAAATTAAGTATTTTTATCTTTCCAGCTAGGCCATATGTGCAATGAATTTAGCATCTGATTCTTAATTCTTCTGGTGCCATTCAGTGTCCTTTGAATCTAAGAATGAGTCCTGGTAAATTCTTACTGACAGCTTGATTAATGACTGAAAATCAGGAGATGACAGATTTTGGTGTGAGCTGGGATCACTGAAAAAGAAGGCAAAGGCTTACTTTTATTAAAAACAAAATAGCTGTTATGGGCCAGTTTGGATTCCCTTCCAAATTTATATGTGAAGACCTAACCACCCAGACCTCAGGATGTGATGTATTTGGGGACAAGGTCTTCAAAGAGGTAATTAAGGTTAAGTGAGGTCAGTTGTGCTTGCCCAAATCCAACAGGACTACTGATATGGTTTGGATCTTGCCCAAACTTCATGTCTAATTGTAGTCCCCAGTGTTGGAGGTGGGACTTGGTGGGAGGTGATTGGATTATGGAAGTGTTTCTCATGAATGGTTTAGCACCATCCCTGTGGTGCTGTTCCTGTGATAGTGAGCAAGTTCTTGTGGGATCTGGTCATTTAAAAGATTGTAGCACCTGCCCCTTCTCTCTTGCTCCTGCTCCCACATGAGATGCCTGTTCCCCCTCTGCCTCCCACCATGATTGGAAGCTTCCTGAGGCCTCCCCAGAAGCCCAGCAGATGCCAGCATCATGCTTCCTGTACAGCCTGCAGAACCATGAGCCAATTAAACCTCTTTTCTTTATAAATTACCCAGTCTCAGGTATTTCTTTACAGCAATGTGAGAACAGACTAATACAACTAGTGTCTCAAAGAAGAGAGGAGGACACAGACACATGCAGAGGATACAGGGAGAAGATGGCCGTCTTCAAGCCAAGGAGAAAGGCTTCAGAAGAAATCAACCCTCTAGTTTCCAGAACACCAAGGAAATAAATTTCTGTTGTTTAAGCCTACCAGTCTGTGGTAATTTGTTATGGCAGCCCTTGAAAATGAACACAGTCACTATCTTCCCTTTTGCTGGGGTTCCATTCTCTGAGAACTGATATTGCTTATTCACATGCAGTCCACGAGTGAAATATGACATGTTTTCACATCAAAGTCAAGGATGACTGACATTTGAACTTGAGCTTAAACGTTCAATTTGTACCTGGCCAGATAGAGTGTCTGTAAAAAATGTGTTGTCCCCAAAGAGTTCCAAATGATTTATAATCCCAACAGTGAAAAAAGGAAGTGGCCTTCTTATATTAATGTTAGAAATGCTTTCCAACTCCCACCAAAAAAGTAACAGGCAGTTAGATTATATCTCAAAAACTAATCTGAGCAAAAATGTCAAGCCCTGAACCGGCCAGCCTCTCTATTAGAAAGCAGACCTGCAGGGACCAATGTTGTCAGCTGTTTCTCTCATGTTACCTAATCCTTATAATAAGAGTATGTAACTTGAAAAAATTAATGCATTAAAATGAGAAAATATAGAATAGCCCATATTCAGTTCATGCTGAGCACGGAGCCCACTCAATGTTCCTCAGTCACTGCTTCCCTCCCTCCACGTCCCTGATCACAAACCTCCAGCTCCCCTTAAAGGCTCTCTGCCAGCTTTCCCAGATCTCCAAAGCTCCCTCTCCTCCCCTGCCTGGCACCCACTGCCCCTGTGCTCCCAAAGCCTGGACTGAACCTGGAAGGGACCTTCTCTATTCTCCTCCACCTTCCCCCTGTAGCCTGGGGCACAAGTGTGGGGAGAAGGTGCAGATGCCTCAGCTGGTCATTCCCCTTCTTCCTCTCCAACACTTAGATCCCTTCTCTGCCCGGGGTTCCCTGTCCCAGAACTGGCCCCTGAGAACCTCATCTCCTGGGCTCCCTGCCTCTGGTGTCCAGTTAGGTTCAGCCAAGGATAGGCTCCCCTGGAGATCAAGGGCAGGAGGGGAAAGGTTGAGGTGCCTCTTCCCGTGGTGTGACCGCAGCCCTGTGGGCAGCCCTTTCCCTGCAGGCCTCTCCTGGGGTTGCCCGTGCACTCTCCTCCACCCGCCCCTCCAGCCCTGGGCTCCGGGCAGCTCCCTTTCTTGCTGGTCCCCAGGTACTTTCATCATTTATTAGTTCCCTTAATTCTGCCCCAAACCCCTGCCATGCATGCCTCTGTTTCTCACTGGGGCTAGGTTTGAAAGAAACTGCTAGACCAAGGCCAGACAGAGTGGCTCATGCCTGTAATCCCAGAACTTTGGGAGGCCAAGGCAGGTGGATCACTTGAGATCAGGAGTTCAAGACAGCCTGGCCAACATGGTGAAACCCCGTCTCTACTAAAAACACAAAACAGCTGGGTATGGTGTCACATGCCTGTGATCCCAGCTACAGGGGAGGCTGAGGCACAGAATCACTTGAACCGGAGAGGCAAAGGTTGCAGTGAGCTGAGATCATGCCATTGCACAAACCAGAGCCCAGGAAACAATCAGGAACTGAGTTGCTGACCCAAAGGGGGCTCAGCAGAGAGGAGCCTGAGTCTGCAACCCTGGGTGTCACGACTCTTCCTGCCACGGAAACCAGCAAGGCCACACATGCCCACCCCCCATCCCCAGTCCTGTGCCTCATTGGCCCTGCGGACACAACACCATGGGGTGCCCCAAACCACAACCTGCCCTGGGGCTTGACTCCTGCAGCTGAGCCAGGCTACACAGCAGCAGTGAAGAGTGCAGGCTCTCCCTGGAACCCTGGCTCAGCCCCTTCCAAGCTGTGTGACTGTGGAGAAGTCACACAGTCTTTGTGTGACCAGAAACTGACGCTCTCTGGCCTCAGTCTCCTCCCCTGTACAATGGGTGGCATGAGGGACCTGCCTCGTGGGGTAGGAGGGGGCTTCAGTGAGATGCTGCGGGTACAGTGTTCAGGTCTGGGCCTGCCCAGGACAGGATCAGTACAAGTCACTGTCAAGTATACAATATTACAAATGTCTTCTTCCCATCTAAGATTTGACTTTTCACTCCCTTTCACTTTCTTAATGATGCTTTTAATTAATAGAACTTTTGAATTTTAGTGAGTTTGATTTATCATTCTTTTCTTTCATGGTTAGATTAAGAAATTGTTTGCGTACCTCTGCATGCAGTTTGATGGTTTCTGTGAATCAAGTGGTTAAAGTGTTGCTGAAACAGCAGGGGTTTGGTCTGTGCAGCTGCTTGCTGCACAGAAAGCCAATCATTGATATAACAAGTATTATCTTCAAAATCAATTAATGTAATCCATCACATCAACAGGCTAAAGAAAAATGACATGATTTTATCAATAGCTGTAGAAAAAGCACTTAACAAAATTCAACACTCATTCATGATAAAAAACAAAAAACCCTCAGTAAACTATGAATATAGAGGAACTTCCTCAATTTAATAAATATCTACAAAAATCCCATAGCAAACATCACATTTAATATCAATATCAAAAAACTCCACTTAGCTTTCCTACTAAGATCAGGAACAAGAAAATGATGTTCCTTCTCCCCACTGCTTTTCAACATTGCACTGGATGTCCTAGATAGCGCAAGTCCTAGCTAAGACAAGAAAAGGAAATAAAAGGCATATAGATTGGGAAGAAAGAAATAAAACTATCTTTGCCTATAGATAATATGGATTGCCTATGCAGACAAACTGAAAGAATCAACAAAATAACTCCTAGAACTAATAAATGATTATAACAAAGTTGCAAGATACAAGGTTAATATACAAAAGCCAATCACTTTCCTATATAACAGCAATGAACAAATGGAATTTGAAATTTAAAATGCAATTCCACTCACATTAGCACTCTTCAAAATGAAATCATTATAAAACTAACAAAATGTGTACAATTCCATATGAGGAAAATGCTGATGAAAAGAATTTTTTTAAACTAAACACATGGAGAGATAGTCCATGTTCATGAATAGGAAGACTCAATATTGTCAAGATGTCAGCTCTTCCCAACTTGATCAATAGATTCAATGCAATCCCAATCATAATTCCAGCAAGTTATATTAAGGATATTGACAAACTGATTCTAAAGTTTTTATGGAGAAGTAAAACACCCAGAATAGCCAACACATAGTAAACGAGAAAAAAAATTGGAGGATTGACACTACCTGACCTCAAGACTTACTGTAAAGCTACAAGAATCAAGACAACATGGTACTGGTCACACTGATAGATCAATGAAACAGAATAAAGAGCCCAGAAATAGACTCACACAAATAGAGTCAACTAATCTTTGACAAAAAAGCAAAACCAATGCAAATGGAGCAAAGACAGACTTCTCAACAAATGGTGCTGGAACAACTGGACATTTGCCTGCAAATAAAAAAAAAATGAACCTAGTTATACAGTTTACATCCTTCACAAAAAGTAACTCAGAATGGAACACAGACCTCAACATAAAATGCAGACTATAAAGTTCCTAGAAGATAACATAGGAGAAAATCAAGATGACCTTGGGTTGGGGGATAACTCTATAGATGCCCCAAAGGCATAATTCATGACAGGAAGAATTGATGAGCTGAACTCCATTAAAATGGAAATGTAATGCTCTGCAAAAGATACTGTCAAGAGAATGAAACAACAAGCTCCAGACTGGGAGAAAATATTTGCAAAAGACACATCTGGTAAAGGAACTGTTATCCAAAATATAAAAAGAACTCTTAAAATGAAACAATAAGGAAACAACCCGACTAAAAAAATGGGTCAAAGATCTTAACCCACACCTCACCAAAGAAGATGTACAGATGGCAAATAAGCATATGAAAAGATGCCTGCTGTAGTATGTAATTAGGGAAATGCAAATTAAAACAATGAGACTGGCCCCGGTGGCTCATGCCTATAATTCCAACACTTTGGGAGGCAGAGATGGGAGGATTCCTTGAGCCCAGGAGTTTGAGACCAGCCTGGGCAATGTAGGGAGACCTCGTCTCTAGTTTAAAAAAAAAAAAAAGAAAGAAAGAAAGAAAGAAAAGAAAAGAAATTAGATACCAGTACCCACCTATTAAAATAGAGAAAATCCAAAACTGACAACAAATGCTGATAAGGATGTAGAGCAACAAGAGCTCTAATTTGCTGCTGGTGGGAATGCAAAATGGTACAGCTACTATGGAAGACAATATGTCAGTTTCTTGCAAAACTAAACCTACTTTTACCGTAAAATCCATCAGCAATCATGCTCCTTGGTATTTACCCAAATGAGTTAAAAATTCATGTCCACACGCACAAAAAAACCTGCATATAGATATTTACAGCAGCTTCATTCATAGTTGCCAAAACTTGCAAGCAACCAAGACATCCTGCAGTAGGCAAATGGACAAATAAACTGTGATAAATCCAGAAAATGGAATATTATTCAGCACTAAAAAGAAATGCGCAATCAAGACATGAAAACACTAGAACCCTAAATGCATATGGCTAACAGAAAGAAACCAGCCTGAAAGGCCACATACTATCAATTCCAACCACATGACATTCTAGAAAAGGCAAAACTATGACAGAAGATCAAAAGATCAAAAGATTAGTGGTTGCCAGGGACTGGGGAAAGGGAGCAATAAACAGGTGGAGCACAAAGGATTTTTAGGGCAGTGAAAATACTCTGTATGACATTGTAAGGATGGACATATGTCACTGTACATTTATCCGAACCCAAAGAATGGTTTGCAAGCCTACCCTCAAAATTCTGAGGAAGCTGAAAGGCTGAACACAGAGGCTGACAAATCCAGTTTCTTAGAAGGAAATATTTGATAGGAATGTACAAACAAAAGCCATGTCTCTCTCCCAGTTGGAGGCAAGACAAGGTGGTGGATCCCCACACCATTACCCCCTACACCCATAAGGAAGGGGTGATTCAGAAGGGATGTGTAGAACTATTGAAGTAAGACAGCATCAAGGTTGTTTGAACTAAGGGCGGGATTTACAGTAAGTACCTGCTCTTACACAAGGAACAACAGATAAACTGGAAATCTTAGACATCTTCTTGAAATTTGGGTTAATCCAAAGCCAACATGGTGGATTAGCTTCCAAAATGGAGCTGCTCTGGCCTCCACATATGTACACATGGGCACACACACAACCACCCAGCACATGTGTTCACAGGCACACACCCCAGTGCACATAGACACATGCACACATGCACACACATACACCATGCACTTCTCTGGAAGAGAGGGATCTAGGGGATAATCCACTTCCTGGAGACCCTCATGGCTTCACCATCACAATCTGGGTTGACAATTTGAGGTACAGATTAGTCCACTTCTAAAAAGTAAAGTTTTTTTTTACTTTTTAGTATGGGGCTTCTAAACTGTTGCACAAAAATAGGTGGCTAGGATGACATTCAGCAAGAAAATCATCTGTATAAAAAGATCTCTGTCACAAGAGAGGCCCAGAAATCAGAGTAATGACCAGGAAGGACCCCACACAGACCAGAGGAGTCCCATCCTGATGCCGAGTTCAGGGGCTCATAGCCCAGCCTCCCTGCAGGACCTCACTCACTGAGGTACCCACCCCAACAACAGGGCAACTCCAAGGGCTCCTTGTGTGTCAATATTCCATGAGGCTCTTCAATGATGAGTTTCCAAGAGCAATTTATGAGAAAGAAGAAAGTAAGAAAACAGGCAGGCAGTTAGGGTGGGTCCTTGGTTGAATTCTTTCAAACAAAAGAATAGCCTGAGAACTCAAGCTTCAGGTACAGATAAGGGAACTTGAACAGGGGGACTGCCTGAGACATGCTCCCAGCTGCAGATAAAAAAGGCTACACGGGTGACTTGCCCAGACATGCTCACATGGAAAACTCCATCCCCTCACATATGCACAGTAAGAAGAACAAATAATATGGAGTAACTCAAGCTAAGGGGCCACATGTACATTAGGAGGATAGGGTGGAGCTACCAGAAATTCAAGTCTTATGCAAATGAGATGTCCAACCCTCATCAGTTTCTTATAAAAGCCTTTCCATTCAACTGTTAAAACAGCAACCCTCTTTCAGGCCTCTTCTCTGTGGCAGAGAGCTTTCTTCTTTTACTTATTAAACTTTTGCTCCAACCTCACCTTTGTGTCCATGCTCCTTAATTTTCTTAGTCCTGAGACAAAGAATCCCTTAGTCCTGAGACAAAGAATCCCTACAGTCTTTTCAATTGGAAAGACTGTAATTTGGAATTGACATGCTACCTAGGGAGGTCTTTACTCTCAAAGCCTAAATAAAATATTGTGCTACTTCTCCAATCTCCCCTGTCACAATTTTTGGCTGGGGTTGGGGTGAGGTGGAGGGTTGTTCTTTGGGTAAATAGAGGCATAGAATGAAAAATAAATTACTTTTTGAAGCTTTGCATCTGTTTGTACCTACAGTCACTTTGTCTCTAAACTTAAAAATCCCCTTTACAAAGAAAATCACTAAACTCTGTAATTAGGGCTTTTCAAACCAACTCAGCTCCCCCTTACAGAGCCAGCTGCACACGAACTTGAGAATGGTTGTACAGCGTAGCAGATACCTGGTGCCGAATGTGGTGGTAACAAGAGTCCAAGTTGGCCGATCTCTCTGGCAAAGAAATGAGACTTCTGAAAACAGCATTTGTCCGTAATGTGGGCGTGTCATTCAGTCCCATTTTCAAGGGTTTTTGGATGTATTTGTGGTTTTATTGCTGGCATAAAGTGATTTGCTGGTGCCATTCTTTTAATCCTCTCCCTCCCTGCCTGGAAGGTGATGTAGGTGTATTTGCACTCCCAGCAGGAGACACAACCCTTGGCAAAAGAAACCCTCAGCATAGGATAAGCAGTTCCAAGCTCTGGCTCTGAAAGTCACACAGGCTGTAGCATGAATTCCATGGCAGAAAACCAGAGAAGAATGTGCCTGCAGCTCTTGCAGCCCTGAGGCTTCCTCCTCCTCTGGAGAGGAGAATAGTTCTTGCACTCCCACCTTGTAAGTCTCAGAGTCAGAGGCTGGTCCTACCCCTAGAGCAGTGGACTTGGGGTGGGTCTGGATGCAGTCTGTGCCATTTGAGGGGCAGGTGAGACAGCACACTTCCACATAGACTCTTCACCTTGGACTCTTCAATTGGGAATCTCACATTCTGGCCATTTAAGCTGCACTTGTGTATTTCAGAATGCTTTCTCGAAATTCTTCCGATTATTGTCTTAATACTGCCCACGTCAACATATTATTCAAATAGATTATTGCAAAGGTACCATTTCCGGAGAATGTGCTTAGAGTAAAAGCTACATCCCAGCTTTTCTTCTCCTGCCCCAGCTCTATTTCCCATCACTACCATGTCATAGCCCTCAGGGAGACATGGTTAAATATCCAAGGATCTCACCACTGATAAATCCTAAAACATGGCTTAAAAGCATATTATATAGAAGCCAGAGGACAGCTGTCTTATTCTCCAAGGGCTGCAGGCAATCTTCTCCTTGTCCCATAACAGATTTCTAGTTAACAGATAATATTGCCAATTGTCAGAAAACAGGTGGCCCCTCTGGGACAGGCCCACAGTCCTTTCCTGGCTTGGCTCCATTCATCAAGCTGAGTTTGGTCTCTCAGGGGTGTCACATCCAGGTTAGTGTCTCTGCTGCTACCTCAGTTATCTCCTTGAAACAAATTACTTTAAATTGACTCTGCAGAATCCCATTCCAGAACTTGCCATCATTTCTAATGAATATAAATTTCCATAACAATTTTCAAAATTGGCCACCAGCATTATAGATTCTCATCCACATTATAAATTTCAGAGGCTTCCAGACCTGCGTGTCTCATCACTGAATAGATCTGAGCTTAAAATCAGAAGAACTGAATCATCATGCACTCTGAGGCTTAAAGAAACATTTAATCCAGGTAATCAACACACAGTAATAAAAACACGTTTATAGTCACTTTATGATATTCACTTGTAATGATACTCAATTAAAAACCTATTGATTGATCAAACATTTAGCCCTTTAAAAAGTATCCTTTAACAATTACTCTGTGAAGAACACTATTAGGTGTGAGGAAATGTACACAGAAACATATAAAATTCAATTAAATGAGGCAAATAATGATGACTTCCTGCCATGCATCAAGAATTCTGCTAGATTGTGTGATCCAGAAGTGAGCAAAATGATGATCTTATCGCTGTCGAGATGACAGAGTAAAGAAGTGTATCCACTAAATCAGTAACTCTCATTTAATAAAGGCTTTGTGCTAAATAGATGAGCTAATGTGGGACACAGGCAAAGGCTGGGAAACGCTTTCATTTCCTACAAGCTACATGAGGAGTGCTCAAGGAGACAGCGGGCCTACGAGAATCATGGCTGTGAGCACTGTCCCTAGACTCACACCCCTCAGGCAAAAGCCAGCTCTGCTCCAACTCACCATGAATGTGCTTAGGACCTTAGAATGCTCTGGCCTCAGTTTCCAAATCTCTAAAAACCAGACACTGATACTAAATTCATTGTGGATGAGACAGCACATGTAGAGAGCTCCTGTGAGGCATGCCTGAGCCCAGAGGTGGAGCAGATGGCTATCATTATTGGAGGGTCACAGCAGGCTTTGGTTCCCACTGGATCCACTGAGGACTCCGTTCTTCACCACAGCCAGCAAGACTGTCTTCAGTACACAAGCACCAACCTGCCTCAGGAACAAGATGTTGCATCCAGACGTGGTACCAAGCTGTGCACCTCCCAGTCTAGCAGAGGCTTCGAGGCCATCAAGCCCAAATGTGCATCCTGCCATGCTCCCTGTGCACTGAGCCATCCCTATGCATCGTGGGAGACAATTTAGTGTGGGGGCAGGGTAAGGGTTAACCTGGCTGCTCTCTGGCTGGCTACAGTCTGCCAAAGCAATAAGCAGCAGTGAGAAGTTAAGTAAACATTACAATATAATTAAGTTGCTATGGCAGTAAATCTTAGTGACTCAGGTTCAGAAAAGGCGTGGCTCTCAACCGGAGCAATTTTTCCCTCTGGGTGCACTTGCTAATGTCTGGACAGTTTTGTTTGTCTCGACTGGGTAAGGGCGTAACCGGCATTTACTGAATAGCGGCCAGAGATGCTGCTAAGCATCCTACAATGTGCAGGACAGTCCCACAACAGAGATCACCGAGCCCAAAATGTCAATAGTGCTGAGGTTCAGAAACCTCGAGACAGCAGCAGCAATGGCTGGTGCTTGTTGAGGGAGGAGGGTGGTTTAATCTGAGTCTTGAAGGACCGTGAAAGTTAGAAGAGCAGGCAGGACAGGGAAGCCTTCCAGGAGGGGTCCCAGCACAAGCAAGCATGGGAGGGAAAGATGTTTGAGGGGCGGTGAGCAGGCTGGTGTGACTGGAGGGGTGTTCGTGCAGGTGAAGATGTGTGGAGGGTGTGTGGCGTTTGCTCTCCAGGCCTGAGAAAATCCTTGGGCTTCTGCTGAGAAACTTCCCATCCCTGTCCATGTGGTCAGGAGGGACTTTCAGTCAAACTACAACACCTTCCCCCACTCCAGGGGGTAACATATGCCCAAGACAGGACCATCCCATCCTCCTCCAGGGACCTGAATCATGAACAGTGACATGAGTGGATTCACCATGATGGCCACACAGAGGACCCAGAAGCTGCCCTGATGCTCCCAAGCCCACTGAATCTGGCTCTTCACGTTTAATTTTCCTACAATTTACACCGTTCCTTCCAATAAATGTCTTGTTAAGTGAGTTTAAAAGAAAAAAAAAGCCTTTGTAATTTAAGCCAGTACTCCTCAAAATTTAATATTCAATAGTCTTTCAACAAATAGTGTCAGAAAAATTGGACATCTATAGACAAAAAAATAATCACACCCTAATTGTCATGCAGTATACAAAAATTAACTCAAAAATGGATTGTGGCCTCATAAAGTAACATGTAAAACTATAAAACTTTAAAACAAAATACGTAGGAAAAAAATCTTCAGGATGCAGGGCTAGAAGAGTTCTTAGACTTGACACAGGAAACACAATGCACAGAAGGAAAAATTGATCAATTGGACATCCATAAAATGTAAAACTTTTGCACTGAGAAGGGCCTTGTGAAGAGGATGAAAAGACAAGCTACATACTGGGAGAAAATATTTTCAAACCACATATCCCACAAAGGGTTTAATACCTAGAATAATATAAAGAATCCTCAAAACTCAACAGTTAAAAAACAAATTCATTTAGGAAATAGGCAAAAGACATGAGCAGACATTTCACCAGTGGTGATATATGAATGGCAAGTAAGTACACAAAAAGATGTTCAGCATTATTAGCCATAAGGAAAATGCAAATTAAAATCACTAGACACCCACATGAAAGTAGCTAAAATAAAAAGTAGTGATAATAGTAAGTGATGGCAAGGGTACAGAAAAATCTGATTGTTCATACAATATATTGATGATATATAGATGCTCTGGAAAAGAATTCAGCAGTTTCTTCCAAAAACTAGACATGCGCTTACCATATAACCCAGCATTTGCACTCTTGGGCATTTGTTCCAGAGAAATGAAAATTTGCATTCAGACAAAAACTTATACACGAACAATCATAGCAACTTACTGATAATAGCAAAAAATTGGAAAACAATCCAAATGTCCTTCAATGAATGGGGTAAATAAACTGGTCCATCTATACTATGAAATACTATTCAGCAATGAAAGGGAGCAAACTATTAATACGTGCAATGGCATGGATGAATCTCCAGGGAATTAAACTCAGTGGAAAAAAAGCCAATCTCAAAAGGTTATGCACTGTATGTTATGATCTCACATATACAGCATTCTTTTTTTTTTTTTTTTTTTAAGACTGAGTTTTGCTCTATAGCCCAGGCTGGAGTGCGGTGATGCAATCTCAGCTCATTGCAACCTCCACCTCCCAGATTCAAGCTATTCTCCTGCCTCAGCCTCCCAACTAGCTGGGATTACAGGCACCTGCCATCACGCCTGGTGAATTTTTGTATTTTTAGTAGAGACGGGGGTTCACCATGTTAGCCAGGCTGGTCTCGAATTCCTGACCTCAAGTGATCTGCCCGCCTCGGCCTCCCAAAGTACTGGGATTACAGGTGTGAGCCACTGCGCCAGACCACTATCAAAATGGAGAGTGGAATAGTGGTTTCCAGGCATGGAAAGAAGGAGAAGGGTATAGCTATGTAGGAAAACAACATTTTGTGTGGCAAGAGTGACACCATCTTGAAGCAAAACCACCATGATGACCGGTGTTTGACTCTTGCTTACTAAGGTGTTCCCATAGTGTACCTAAACCTTTATCAAGAAACAGTGCCTATAGCATGGATAACCCCTCATAAAGATGTTTATCTAACCTCCTTAGTGGTCACAGGTGTCACAATCTGTGGTGTGACTAGTTGCACATATTTTACAAAAACGAAGACTTTCTATCAACAGATATTTTCTGGAGGGCAAGTGCAGGGATCTACAGTCTGGCAGCCACCTGAAATATCACTTTAGTACATTCCTACTAAATGTTTCTTTCATAAAAGCTGGATTTGTCAGCCTCTTTCTTCAGCCTCTCAGCCCGCTGGGACTTTGGGGATAGGTTTGCATAGAGCTGCTCTCCGTGGAACAAGCTATAAAAGGACAGAGTGAGGAATGCTCAGGAAGGAACTGTTTTACATCTTAATGGTGGTGGTCATACCAGAACTAAATACACACTAATTAGTGCACATAAAACTGGTGAAACCTGAGTCAGACAGATTAATTGTATCAAAGTCAGTTTTCTGGTTGTGAAATTTTACTACAATTAGGTAAGGTGGTATTATTGGAGGGAAATGAGTGAAGTGCATGTGAGATTTTTCATATTTCTTACAATCACGTGTGAATCTAAAATTATTTAACCAAATTACACTAAATCTTTTGTGGATCCAGGAATTAATGTGGGTAACCCATTTTCTGAACTGCACAAAGGCAGTTAAATAAAATATATTATGCACTAGAAATCAATTCCTTTTGGTATTGTGATTTTTTTTTTCAAACAGGAAAATGTAGTGGGGGTTGGGGAGGCTTTGGAATTAATATATAATTAGATTTTTAGGCAGGTAGAAAGCTTAAACAAAATAAATTTGACTTTAAGTAATTAAAAATTTTAATGTGCATATGAAGCACCTGGGTAATCTTGCTAAAAAAAGAAAAGCAGATTCCAATTCAGTAAGTGTTGGGCATACCTGAGATTCTGCATTTCTAATGAACTGATATTGCTGGTTCATGGACCCCATTTTAGGTGGCAAGAAAAGCCATTTTTAGCTGCATATTCCGTAACTTACTGCCAAAACCATCCTAACTCTTTTGGTCATTTGCATATCTGCCCCGCCCACTGGATGGAACCAGAGTCTTATCTTCCCACCAATCAGACTCACCCTCTGCCTGTGGGAGGAGCCAAGAGCCAAAGGCAAAAGCGCTTCCCTGTGTTGTGAGTCTGGATGAGAGAGAGACCAAGGAGGATGGAGGTGGAACCAGATGGCAGGGACAGATGCTGATTTGGGGCTGTTCTGGGTCTTCGGTTGCCTCTTTATGGTCTGTTTATGAAACCCAGACGCCCTTTCAGTGAGAAGCAATTCTGCCATGTTTATTTTGGGGGAGGGGAAGAAGCCGCAAAACCCAAATATTTGTATCCATTGTGCAATCTTCTTCAATTTCCAGGCACAGCTTCCTTTTCTACATCTTGGAGAGCATTTCAAGCCTCCTGGAATTTTTCTTCAAGGAGGGGCCTCAGGGTCACAGCAACAGAGTGACTCATTGAGCCGCCCGGAGGTCAGGGCTTCTTCCTGGAAGTCAGGGGTCCCATGTGGGCCTCTCAGACCTTCCTGTGAAGTTGAGAGCTTCAAGCGGGTCTTCCAGGGAGGTGGAGAGATGGAAGGAGTATTGGAAATGGCTCTGCCACTCACATACTGTGTGTCCTTGGTGAAAGATTTGGCCTTTCTGAAAACTAGTTTCTTCCAAATGGTAGGAGTTGGGTCAGGTGATTTCTTAGGATACTGCCTGCTCTAAGTGTTTCATGGTCTCAAAATTCTCATAAATAGGACTTAGCTTAGGTCAGTGCTCTCCATCTTGACTGCATATTTGAGTCACCTGAGGGACACTAAAGCTACTGCACCCAGATGATCTGATCTGATACATCTGGGGTCCAACATGGGCATCAGGAATCTTTAAACCTTCCCAGGTGTCACTAACATACAGCCAGGTTTGAAAGCCATAGGCTACACTTGATTTTACAAAAGAGGAAATTGGGCTCATATCTCCGGTCAGCAGGTCGGCCACCTGTGGGATCCAGGGACTTCCCCCTGCAGGTGTGGGACCCCACAGCCGCCCTCTGCAGTCCATCCCATCCCCAGGACCTGGTGAACATTGCACCTTTCCATTCTTCATCATCTTCTCCTCTATCTCTTTCCCTCTCCACCCCGCCCCTTGCTCCAATGAAGCTAAGTCTTTCTCAAATAGCTTCTGCCCCTGTCCTGTGACCATACCTGCCAGGACGAGTCACCACACCTGGTTACCTCCTTGAACTAGGGAGGAAGGAGGGAAATACAGGCAGAGACAAGCGGAACTCAGGGTCTCCCATGTCACTCTTCCTCCCACCCAAAGCGTGTTGCTCCAGATTTGTCACAGGACAAGGGGAAGCTGCTGTGAAGACACTGAGAGTGATGAGAAAGTTGAAGAAGAAAGAGGAGAGAAATAGCACATCTTTAATTAGACATTCTCCCTGGATGCTTCTTTGCAGGTTGGAAAAGGCTTGCTACAATCCAGAGTCATGTTTAGCACCTTGGGGTCCCTGGTGCAGTGAGTCCAGGACCAGGACTGGGGGCTTTACTCACAGTTGCTTTCCCAAGTCATGTTGACCTTTGAGCATGTCCTGCCCAGGAGAGCGCTGCAGATGCCGCAGACAGCATGAGATGCTTCTCTGTGTGTGCCCAGCTTCACCCTTCTGTGCTCCTGATGGCAGAGAACAGAAAGTGGCTCTTCCTTCCTGGCAAGCATTTTGGGTCTCTGAAGGTGAACACCAAGTGGGAGAGGCTTCCTAAGTCCCTTCACTCGGGGCTTATCCATGGCCGATGTTCCTGGGGAGACATACATTTCATCAGTCACTTTCCACCTCACTCCACTCTCCCTCCTCCTTTCTGCAAGCTTACACTGCAGCCCGCTGGAATTACACACAGTGCCTTGCATATGGTAAGGTTCTTCCACCTCTAGTCGCGCCATTTCCTGTCCTGCAACCCCCTTCCCAACTCGATCCTGCTGAGCAGTCTGGGATCTGTGTACAGGATGCCCCTCAGAGTCACCTAGACACAGGGAGAGCTGGGGTGTTTATTCCCCACCCCTCAGTCACGGGCGCAGGGCTGCTCCTGGGGCACTCGACCCCCAGCATCTCCAATGCCAGGCAGCCCAGAGAGCTGCTTCCCTGTCCGAGGAACCCTTAGAGAACATTCCCAGGAGGAACGAATGCCCACCCTGTGTGGTGTCCTCCTGGTGGGGACCCCAGCCCCTCCTACACTTCCATTCAGACTCCTTCTGTCTCCTGGTGAAAACTGGAGCCGGGGTCCCAGCTGTGCTGTGTTTCTCAGACTCTAGTGTCAGAATCCTCTGGAGGCCTTGTTAAAACTCCGACAGCCAAGCCCACCCTGAGGTTCCAATTCAGGAGGTCTCAGCAGAGCTGAGAGCTGGCTTTCCCAGCAGGGTCCCAGGGTGCTGCTGCTGCCCCTAGGACCACCCCTGAGAGCCCTGGCTCTCTGCCGGAGCCTGCCCACCTGGTGGGCACAGGCCGAGGGTCACCTCTCACTGCTTCACTCCATGCCCTCTCCTGTGACCTCATCTCCTCCCATCTACCTCTCTTCATATGGCTCCAGCCACACCCACCTTCCTGCTGTTCTTCACCCAGGATCACCAAGGTCTCTCCTGCCCCTGCCCCAGGGCCTGTGCACCTGCTGTGCCTCTGCTTGGGGGGCTCTTCCCAGGGCTCGCTCACCGACACGGTCCTGCCCTTCACCTCTATTGTCCTTTAGAACAAGCCTCACTTCCAGCATATCATGCAGTTGCTGGTTCAATGGCTACTGCTTGTCCTCCAGACTCAAAAGTTACCTCGTGGGAGTGGTGGATGGGTATAATAATAATGCTTTAGAGATCAACTGGGAAAAAAATGGACTTTCAGACACAGCAGGTGACCAGATCCAGGCCCCATGCTGTGGCCCTGCAGGGACTGCACTCACTCATTTATTTTTATCTTTTCCCAAGAGCCAACAGCTCTCTCCTGACTTTAATTTTCATCGCTTTAAGTTGAAAAAAAACTCAAAACAAATGAAATGCACTTAAGAGAATGCCTTGAGGAGTTAGTGGGCCACCTGCAGTGAATGGACTCCTTTTGGGGAGTTATCAATTGTTTTTATCAATTATTTATTGAGACATGATATGTTCCTGGCACCACCAAGACAAAGAGGAGGTGGGTCCCTGCCCTGGGGCATCCCAAAGAAGAAGAGAGAGTTTGTGAAGCTTAAAAATGTCCCAGCTGAAAAGACAGTTACACGTCACACCTCAAGGCTACTCTGTGCTTTTATTATATTTTTACTCTTAAGGATGTTCATTTATTTTCTGATTTTAAAATGTAATTGAAAAGTTTATAAAATATTCCTGGAAAATAGAGAAAAAATAAAATCTAACTCCACTGTTTTTGATGCACATATAAAATCTACTTGGTTTATAACATTAGGATTTATTCTAAATGTTTAGTTTGAAAATTTTGTTAATTTACTGATCAGATTCTGCATTGAGTTTTATTCACATTATACCATGTACATTTCCTTAGGCCATCAAGCAGTCTTCAAAAACATAAATTTCATTAGTTACAATACATTTCATCATGTAGATATGCATAATGGCCTTCAATAATCTTCTATTTCTGGACAATAAAATGTTTACTTTTTTCTCTTGTTTTGCTTTTGGTTATTATAATCAATATTGCTGTGAACATGCTTAGTTTAGATAGCCTTGACTCGCTGTTATTATAATTTCAGTTTTTACTCAAGAGGAGGGAAAGCCTAACTCTAAGGTTGAAACTAAATCCTAAAGCTAGTTACACAACCTCTCTGAGCTTTGCTTTCCTCTTCTGTCCTATGGTAGTCATGATCCTGAGGTCCTGGGGAGCTGTGAACCATACACTGTGAGACAACACAGCTGAGCAGCCCAATCCAGCAAGAGCTCCGTGGGGAAGCCCTCAGGGATCAGCAGTTCCCATCCCCTTCCGACTTGACTCCTAAGAGGCTGGGACAGAGTGTTGCCCTCCCTTCTCCCTTTCCCAAAGATGCACAATGATAATGATGCTGATGGCTATCTAGTAAGAAACTTCCCAATAGGAACAGTCGTCAGGAGTGGGCACAGTAGGATTCTCTCCAGCGAAGACATCAGGGTGGACAGAAATGTCAGCATGATCCAGAGAGGACAGAAACACCCCTGTCATTTTCTTGTCACCAAGAAAAGGCCAACTCTAGGTTTGATGAATGTTTAGTGAACGAAAGTCTGCAAAAGTAGAAAAGAAACTGACATGATGATAGCCAAACAGGGTCTCTCTGCATTAGCAGAGCTCAGTGGGCCCTTGCATGTCTGATTAGAGAGAAACAAAACAAACAAGCAAGAGCTCCTCCCATGCACAGAGGTAGGGCTCCACCGAACTACAGCAGAAGAGCTTGGGCCTGCCCCTTGGGAACAGGGGCAGGGACCCATCATCTGACATGAAGATGCCCAGCGGGCAGTGGAAAGCATGGTGTGTGGGGGAGAAGATGGCAATGAGGGCAGGTGCGTTTGAGTGCTAGTGAGCACTGCAGCATGTTGGGTCTCTAGCTTTGTATCAGTCAGCTACTCTCACAATCACGCTGTGTAACAAACCATCCCCAAACTCAGTTACAAACAACAGCGTTTATGTCTCAATCACATGTCCACTGGTCTGCTGGAGTTCATCACATCTGAGCCAGAACTGGCTTTTCTTGGCTGCAAGCCAAGAACTGGGTCCATGTCTGCTGTACTGAGGGTCTCCCATCTTCCTTGGACCAGTGACAATCAGAGGCCTATTTCTCTCATGATGGAAGGCAGGAGAACAAGCAGGCAAGACCAGCTGTGCTAGCACATGCCACCCCTCTGCCCACGTGACACCTGCTAATGTCCCATTGGCCAAAGCAAGTCACACAACCAAACCTGACATCAACGGGACAATGAAACAGACTCCAGCTCTAGAGGTATAAACTACAAAGTCACATGACACAGGGCACGGATCCAGGGAAGGAAGGTGGAGAATGGCAACAATGACCCTTGATCACACAACCTCCCACCAGTTTCCAAATCCCCAACCCAGGCATATTTCCAAGGAAACAGAATCATGGGTTTTAGAGCAAACGATTTCTTATCTCCCTGCTTAGTTTCCACATCCTTAACACAGGGGCAATGATGTCACATCAAATCATATCTTATAAGTTTGTGATGATGTTTAAGCAACTGAAAAGTGCTTAGGGCAGCGCTGGGTAGGAGGGGCAGAAGCCAATAGTAACTGTTAACATCACTGTTAACCCATAAAGTTCTGGGAATTTCCTTGAAACTCTAATTAGAGAATCATGTCCACAACAATTAACATTTATTTTGTTTTTTTGAATCTGAGAAAATACTAATTATCACAGGACAGAATATTTATCTGGCGAGCATATAGAAGTTAAGGGCTCCTTGGAGTCACAGTGCTGGGTTTGGGCCTCATTCCTCTTCCTACCTGCCTCTCTGAGCCCTGCTTCCTCATCTGTAGAATGGGTACAATCCCAACTTCATGCATTTGTGGGTGGTCAAGGTTAAATGGGCTAATAATTCTAAAGTGCCCCATACAGGCCTGGCAGGTGCTGAGCAACCTCGGGCCACAGAGAGATCACTGACTTGGGATTCAGGAGCTGGGACCTCAGGTCCTATTCCCCAGGTATCCAGGAGAAGTCCCTTGGCTTCCCTGAGCCTCATCTTCCCCACAGGCTAGTGAAGTGGCTGGACCAGTCAGGCCAAGGTCATCCCTGCAGCTCTCTAACCTCCCCTTACTCCCTGTTCAGTGAAGGGCAGGCGCTGGGCCTGGCCAGGCTCCCACAAAGCCCAGGGGCAGCCGTGCTCAGCTCAGGGCAACTGTGGGGGGTGCGTTTCTGCCCTCAAAGGACTGAGTTTCTTTCTTCACTGAGTCCTTTGCTCTCTGCCTGCAAGTGGGTATTGAAGAGATCTCCCGCCTGCAGGGGCCTCTCAGAGAACAAACAGGAGCTCATTCCTCCATGCAGCGCAGGCTTTACTGGGCTGGTTCCTGCCTCAAGTGGCCAGACCCTCCCTGAATGGAGTCGCCCCACCAGCCCCATACCTGGAGAGGGGCAGCCAGGAGCCCCCATGGC
>CAUYLG010068694.1:0-27900 GCA_963573385.1 Cacajao melanocephalus | reverse complement strand
CTCTTGCTGATGAGGAGCTGTGATCCCCTGTAGGAGGAGAGGCATTCTGATTGTGGGTGTTCTCAGCCTTTTTGCACTGGTTCCTTCCCATTTTTGTGGATTTATCCACCTGTTGTCTTTGTAATTGCTGACTTTCAGATTGGGTCTGAGTGAACGTCTGGCTTGTTAGTGATGAAGTTTTTTCTGTTTCTTAGTTTTCCTTTGGTGGACGCCCCTTCCCCACAGAGCTGGACCTTCCCGGTTCAGCTGTGCTTACTGTGAAACTCTCAGTCCTCAGCACTTCCAATTGCTGTTCTCCTTGTGGGGATGGGACCAGCTGAGCCGGACTCAAAGGGCACCCCGTCCCGTATACTCCGCGCCGAGAAGCCCCGTGCCAGGGCGCTGGCAAAACAGCTGCACTGGCCAAAAAAGTCACGCCGGCGACCCGTGTGGCTCCTCCGCAGGGAATCTCCCAGTCTGTGGGCAACACAAATTCGTCTGAAAGTGCAGCGTCCACTCGCTCTCTGTGCTTTCACTGGGAGCTACAATCCTGAGCTGTTGTTAATCGGCCATCTTGGATCTCTCGCCTGATTTTTGTATTTTTAGTAGATACAGGATTTCATCATGTTGGTCAGGCTGGTTTCAAACTCCTGACCTCATGATCCACCTGCCTCAGCCTCCCAAAGTGCTGAGATTACAGGCTTGAGCCACCGCATCCGACTTACATTAAATCGCTGAAGTTCTTTACAAAGTGTGAGTGCCTTAAGTCATTACCAATCATTAGCACCCTCCTCAAATTAGTTTCTTGGACTAAGTGGCCCGTGTCAGTGGGGCCGTGAAGAAACGGGAAGTTTCTGACCCGATGTCAGGAGCGTTCTGACCTGATGGGGATGAAGTGAATTCCGATGGGGGAAAGGTAACTGTTGGAAAGCCTGGACCACCAGGGGAAGCTCTAGGAAGCCGGTAGCAGCACAGACAGAAAGGCAGTGGGTACCACTGAAGATGATGTTCCCAATTTACATTGCTTTGCCTGTGGGAAATTCTGTACATTACATTTCAGAGGTTTTGAGACGATTTTGCTTCAGGTGGGCTTGTGCTAAAACACAAGCTAGGAGCTGACCATAACTGGTGCCTCTTGCAAGTAAAATCTCCTAGAAGAGCAAAGCTGAGGTGGGATATACAGAGGGCAAAAAGTATCTCGGAGTCAAAGTGGAAATTGCCCAGAAAGGCAATTTCTTTGCTTACGAGAAAGCTTTCGAATGGCCTCCATTCGTGAACCTTCTGTGATGCCGTTGTTCTCTGTTGGGGAGTGCATTGAAATGTTCCACGGCAAACCTGCGAGCCCCAGGTCAGACTGATTGTCTGAGATTCCATGCTGGGGCCCAGCAGGTACAGCTTAACAGGGATGTCTAGAAGATCCTGCCTGGCACCTTGTTATGGCCCACAGCTGCCGTGGATGAATGGGGGCATGCTCTTTACTATCTGAGGTTTCATCTCCCCTCATCTGTTAGGATCCACATATGAGGCCGGGCGCAGTGGCTCACGCCTGTAATCCCAGCACTTTGGGAGGCTGAGGCTGGCGGATCACCTGACATCAGGAGTTCGAGACCAGCCTGGCCAACGTGGTAAAACCCCGTCTCTACTAAGAATACAAAAATTGGCTGGGCGTTGTGGCGCGTGGCTGTAGTCCTAGCTACTAGGGAGGCTGAGGCCAGAGAACTGCTTGAACCCAGGAGGCAGAGGTTGCAGTGAGCCGAGATCACGCCACTGCACTCCAGCCTGGGTGACAGAGCGAGACTGTATCTCAAAAGGAAGAAAAGGATCCGTGTTTTAATTGAGGTTTCTCCGGTTTCCCACCTTTGCTTACTCTAGATATAAACCTTGGAATGAGAGCAACACTGTCTACTTCTGTCTCTTCACCTGCCCCCTTCTCACTCTGTTCCACAAAACTTAGCTCTGGAATAGGACTACTTAGCATTCACATGTGAACAGCTGCTCCTGAGGGTATGGAGCTTGAGAAAACCTAACAGAGCCCTTGAACCCACCCCTGCTCCCATCCACCTTGGTCCAGGACCCCGAAGCTCCTTGGGGATTTTGACCTGCAAACGTGCTCTTGTTTCAGGGGCCTGTCTTCATGCATCCTCTCTGGGGTATTCTGGGATTCAGGCCAAGTGTATGCTCTGTTTCCAGGGATACCGTATCCAAGGGCATGGCTTCCGACACCATGGCAGGAGTCTGTCCCTGGTGCGGGGAACAGGATGGCTATAGGGTATTAATTACCAGGACCCGAGAGGAATCCCGTGACCCCAGGAGCACTTCCGCCTGGACTCTCCCAAGGTTACAGCCCAATCTTGAGGGAGACCCCTTATTTCCTAAATGTTTAAGGGTGGCCCTTCCTGCACATCTCACCTGTCAGCTTGGAACTTCTGGAAGGATTGTGCTAAAGCCTTCGCTGCTAGCAAACTCACTGCTGTAGGTGGACATGAGGATCCCTGCTAGAGTGGCTGCCACATCACACCTGTGACATGAAAGAGAGGCTGTCAGCCAGGGCGTGTGAGAATTGTTTATGAAGCTCAGGATGGAAGTCAATGTAGAATGCAGGCATTACTGTTACACTTGCTGCTTATGTTTTCAGCTGGTGCCTGGCCTGTTCATACCCCACCTCCCTGCTCCCGAAATGGAGTTTTGCCCTGTTGCCCAGGCTGGAGTGCAGTGGCACGATCTCAGCTCACTGCATCCTCCACCTCCCAGGTTCAAATGATTCTCCTGCCTTAGCCTTTTGAGTAGCTGGGATTACAGGTGCATACCATCACGCCTGACTAATTTTTGTATTAATAGAGATGTGGTTTCCTTATATTGGTCAGGCTGATCTTGAACTCCTGACCTCAGGTGATCCACCCACCTTGGCCTTCCAAAATGTTGGGATTATAGGCATAAGCTACTGCGCCCAGCCAGAAATCTTAACATTAAATTAAAAAGGGTTTGGAGCTGGGCGAACATGGTGAAACCCTGTCTCTACTACAAATACAAAAATTAGCCAGGTGTGGTAGTGGGTGTCTATAATCCCAGCTCCTTGGGAGGCTGAGGCAGGAGAATCACTTGAACCCAGGAAGCGGACTTGCAGTGAGCCGAGATCGTGCCACTGCACTCCAGCCTGGGTGATAAGAGCGAGACTCAGTCTCAAAAGAAAAAAAAGGGTTTGGGCCGAACATGGTGGCTCACTCCTCTAAACCCAGCTCTTTGGGAGGCCAAGGCAGGAGGATTGCCCAGGAGTTCGAGACCAGCCTGGACAACATAATGAGACCCCCCTTCTCTACAAAAAATTTAAAAACTAGCTGGACTTGGTGGCTCCCCAGCTACTCAGGAGGCTGAGGCAGAAGGATTTCTAGAGTCCAGGAGTTAGAGGCTGCAGTCTGGGCAACAGAGCAAAGACCCTGTGATCTGAAAAAGTTGTGAACTTTGCTTTAGGAGGTCCTGCCACTTTAACTGCACATCTTCAATTATTTGTCCTTCTGCTTTGGGGATGATAAATTTAAGCCATGTTTAACAGCAGAAACATTAATTCCACCTGCTTTTTTTTTAATCCTAATTTTAAAAAGCACATTTGTGATCATCACACCCTGATTTTTCAAAAATAGCCTTGTGACTGTTGCTCCCTCTTACCTTTCATGTAGCTGAATCTACTAGATCAGCCTCGGTGGTCAGCAAAAGGGAGCCCAGGGTTCCTGGCCCGTGCTCTGAAATATGCATAATATTTGATGTTCAATAAACAAAACTGGATATATTAATACCAGTAGAATTTTCAGAATTTTGAAAAGAAAAGTGAATTGAAATATATTGACAAAAGATTTTAATGGAAATCTCAATAAAACATTTAAAAAGTCCTCAACAAAATCAAATCAAACGATATATAAAGAGAATTATACATCATGACCACATAGGATCTAGTCCACATATGTAAGGCTGTTTCAACATTCAACAGAATGTAATTCACCGGTCAATAGGCTAAGAAAGAAAAGGCACATGATCGTATCAATCGATGCAGAAGTAGCATTTCATAAGATGCTATTTATTCATGATAAAAATCTCAAATTTGGCCGGGTGTGGTGGCTCACGCCTGTAATCCCAGCACTTTGGGAGGCCGAGGTATGTGGATCATGAGGTCAGGAGTTTGAGACCAGCCTGGCCAAGATGGTGAAACCCCATCTCTACTAAAAATATAAAAATTAGCTGGACATGGTAGCATACACCTGTAATCCCAGCTACTCAGGAAGCTGAGGTAATCGAATCACTTGAATTTGGGAGGCAGAGGTTGCAGTGAGCCAAGATTGTGCCATTGCACTCTAGCCTGGGTGACAGAGCAATACTCCATCTAAAAAAAAAAGCAAAAACAAAAACTCTAAGAATAGAGAGATCTCTCTCAATTTGATAAATAACATCTATGAAAACCTACCTAATAAACATACTTAAAGGTAGAAAAAGAATTGACAACATTGTGGAAAGCCCTAAGCATTGCTGTTCAAGGGTGTTATCAGTGGTTTCATTTTCCTTTCATAGTGGATCAGAATGAAACAACACAGCTTACTCTACAGAGAGAGAAATGTGTCTTAAGTTAAATTATTTGATACACCAAACAAGCAGATAAATAGGAATCTTGATTAGGTATCTGATGATATGAAATAATTGTGAATTTTTAGGTGATACTGCCATTATGGTTAGTTTATTTATTTTACTTTGTTTTTTTAGATAGGGGCTTGCTCTGTTGCCCAGGCTGGAGTGCAATGGCGCAGTTATGACTCACTGCAGCCTCTAGCTGCCAGGCTCAAGCGATTCTCCCGGCTCAGCTTCCCAAGTAGCTGGGACTACAGGCATGCCTCACCACACCTGGCTAATTTTTGTATTTTTTTTTTTTTTTACTAGAGATGGGTTTTGTCATGTTGCCTTAGCTGGTTTTGAACTCTTGGGCTCAAGCAATTGACCCTCCTCAGCCTCCCAAAGTGCTGGGATTATAGGCATGGGCTACCTTGCCCAGCGTATTTCATTTTTTCACCTTTAAGCTCTGTTGGACTTGATGTGGTTAGTTTTAAAAAGAGTTGTTATCTTTTAGAGATGTGTGATCCGGTATTGAGAGGTGGAGTTATATGATGGCATTTGCTTCAAAATAAGTGAACTGGGTGTTGGGAATGGGAGTGAAGTCAAACAAGAGTTGCTCTATGTGGGTCATTATAGTGGTGAGTGACAAGCACGTGTGGCTCCTGACTCTCATTTTTCTGCTTTGGTATCTTACTGATTTTACACAATATGAGAAGATAAAATTACTTGATATAAAGCTTGTTTGGTTTCATCCGTTAGGATGGTTACTATCAAAAAGCAGAAAATAACAAGTGCTGGGAAGGAGGTGGAGAAAGCAGGGTCCTCGAGCACTGTTGGTGGGAATGGAGAGTGGTGTGGTCACTGTGGAACAGTATAGCGGCTCAAAAACACTCAAGATAGAATCACCTTAAAGGTAGACTCACCGTGTGATCCTGCAATCCTCCTTCTGGGTATATTCACAAAAGATTAGAAAACAGGTCTTTGAGATATTTCTGTACCAGCGTTCTGCAGCATTGTTCACGATGGCCAAAAGGTGGACATCCAGCCTTGGAAAGAAAGGAATTCCAGTACATGCAACAGCAGGGAGGCACTGAGGACATGATGCTAATGAGTAAGCCAGGATCACACAAAAGGATAAGTGCTGTGTGAGTCCAGTCAGGAGGTACTACAATAGTCAAATTCCTTTCCTTTTTTTTTTTTTAAACAGTCTCACTCTGTCACCCAGGCTGGAGTCGGGGGCGCAATCTTGGTTCACTGAAACCTCTGCCTCCCAGGTTCAAGCTGTTCTCCTGCCTCAGCCTCCTGAGTAACTGTAATTACAGACATGTATCATCATGCTTGGCTACTTTATTTTGTATTTTAAATAGAGACAGGGTTTTACTATGTTGGCTAGGCTGATCTCAAACTCCTGACCTCAGGTGATCTGCCCACCTTGGCCTCCCAAAGTGCTGGGATTACAGGCATGAGCCACTGCGCTCAGCCTAGAATGGTCAAATTCTTTATTTTTAATTAATTAATTAATTAATTAATTAATTTGAGACGGAGTTTTGCTCTTGTTGCCCAGGCTGGAGTTCGATGACTCGATCTTGGCTCACCACAACCTCTGCCTCCCAGGTTCAAGCGATTCTCCTGCCTCAGCCTCCTGAGTAATTAGGATTACAGGTGCCTGCCACTACGCCCGGCTAATTTTATATTTTCAGTAGAGACAGGGTTTCTCGATGTTGGTCAGGCTGGTCTCAAACTCCCGACCTCAGGTGATCTGCCCGCCTCAGCCTCCCAAAGTGCTGGGATTACAGGCGTGAGCCACTATGCCCGGCCTTTATTTTAATTTTTTTGAGATAGGGTCTCACTCTGTCACCCCGGCTAGAGTGCAGTGGCACCATCTCCACTTACTGTAGCCTCCACCTCCCAGGCTTAGATGATCCTCCCACCTCAGCTTCCCAAGTAGCTGGGACTCCAGGTATGGCACCACCATGCCTGGCTATTTTTGAATTTTTAGTAGAGACAGTGTCTCACTATGTTGGCCAGGCTGATTTTGAACTCCTGAGCTCAAGCCATCCATCCACCTCAGCCTCCCAAAGTGCTGGGACTACAAGTGTAAGCCACCACACCTGACCCTTAGTCAAATAGTCAAATTCACAGAGACAGAAAATAGAATGGTGGTGGCCAGGGGCTGAAGAGAGGGGAAGTAGGAAGTTAGTATTTAATGGAAGTTAGTGTTTTTTTGTTTGTTTGTTTTGTTTTTGAGATGGAGTTTTACTCTGTAGCCCAGGGTAGAATTCAGTGGCATGACCTTGGCTCACTGCATCCTCCGCCTCCCGGGTCCTGGCTCAAGCAGTTCTCCTGCCTCAGCCTCCTGAGGCTGGTCTTGAACTCCTGACTTCGTGATCTGCCTGCTTCGGCCGTCCAAAGTGCTGGGATTACAGGCGTGAGCCACTGTGACTGGCCAGAAGTTAGTATTTAATGGGTGCAGACTTTCAGTTTTGCAAGATGGAAGGAGTTCTAGAGATGGATGGTGGTGGTGATGGTGGGACAACAGTGTGAATGTACTTAATGCTGTCGGCCTGTACACTTAAACAAGGTTAAGATGATAAATTTTTATGTTATGTATTTTCCCACATTAAAAAAACTTGTTTGGAATTTGGAAGAAAAGTTAGAAGGCTCACTTTAAGCTTTCAAAAGCTGGAATTATAGGAAGTATGGATTACTTTGCAGACTGTTTCAAATTACCATTTTAATCAACCATAACACAAGCTCTGAGAGGCCAGGGGCTGTTTTATTCACCATTGTTTTCTTGGTACCTGGAAGACAACCTGGGCCTCTAGAAAGACAGACAGACGGATGGAAGGAGGGGGAAACAGAAAGAAGCCCCTCCCCCTGGATTCTCTGCCCTGTCATTCCTCCTTAGCTCTCAGTTATAGCTGGGAACAGCCCCATCTCCGTGTGCGGGAGATGCCTAGACCCTAAACCTCAGTCTCAGCCCAGCCCCTTCTTTCTCATCTCACCCCTGCAGCCACCTCTTCACCCCTGATTTCATTCTCGGGGCTCTCCTGGCTTCTCACCTGAGGCTCATATCCAGGGTCTGGTCTCCTTGTGTCCTCCTTAGCATTGAGGGATGTGCACCAGGGAGAAGGACACGAGGGTTCCTCCTCGATCTGCTCCTGCTCATTCCCTGGTCTTGTCTCCTGACGCCCCCATGTATGCCTTGTGCTCCCCAACATGAGGAGTCCTGTGTAGCTCTCAGGCCGTGTGAGCTAGGTAGTGGTGAGCCCATGCCCAGCCAAGACCCCCCTGATGGTGGGCAGGCAGGTGTCCCAGCCTGTGAGCACCCAGAGGGTAGATCCAGATGGGCAGAGCTTGCAAACTGCTCTCACCTTTCTTTTTTTTTTAATTAATTTTTTTTTTTTATTTTTTGAGACCAATTCTTGCTCTGTTGCCCAGGCTGGAGTGCAGTGGAGCAATCTTGGCTCCCTGCAACCTCTACCTCCTGGGTTCAAGCAATTCTCCTGCCTCAGCCTCCTGAATAGCTGGGATTACAGGCGTGTGCCACCACACCCAGCTAGTTTTTGTATTTTTAGTAGATATTGGGTTTTGCCATGTTGGCCAGGCTGGTCTCAACTCCTGACCTCAGGTGATCCGCCTACCTCAGCCTCCCAAAGTGCTGGGATTACGGACATGAGTCCCTGCACCCGGGCTCACCTTTCACAGGACAGCTGCCTTGTGTATAGCAGTATGTGGTGGTATGATGTTTGGCCTGTGAAAAGGGAATAAATACAGGGAAAGTTTCGCTGTAGTATTTAAAAGATCAGTTGTCTGTTAGTTTGACAATTTATTTGACACTTAATGTGTGCGTTTTTTGTTTTGAGACAGGGTCTCGCTCTGTCACCCAGTCTGGAGTGCGGTGGTGTGATCTCGGCTCACTGCAACCTCCACCTCCCAGGCTCAAGTGATTCTCATGCTTCAGTCTCCTGAGTAGGTGGGACTACAAGTGTATACCACCATGCCCAGCTAATTTTTTCCTATTTTTTGTAGCGATAGGGTTTTATCATGTTGCTCAGGCTGGTGTTGAACTCCTCCAGCGATCCACCAGCTTCAGCCTCCCAAAGTGCTGGGATTACAGTTATGCGCTACTGTTCCTGGCCTTAATGTGTTTTTATTTTAAAAATAGCTTCAGGCTGGGCGCAATGGCTCATGCCTATAGTCCCAGAACTTGGAGAGGCCAAGGTGGGTGGATCACAAGGTCAGGAGATTGAGACCATCCTGACCAACATGGTGAAACCCCATCTCTACTAAAAATACAAAAAATTTTAAGTTACAGTGAGCCGAGATTACACCACTGAACTCAAGCCTGCTGGAACATTTACAATACTAAAAAAAAAAAAAAAAAAAAAGAAAAAAAAAATTCAGGCTGGGTAGGGTGTATCATGAGTGTAAGACAGAGCGAGACTCTGACTCAAAAAAAAAAAAAAAAAAGAAATTCACATCAATGCAATGCACAAATTATTAAAGTGGTTCTTTTAAAGTGTACAAGTGATTTTCGTGTGGACAACGTTGGTTTTCCTTTACGAGGTGGATCGAAGTCAGTGTTTCTAAAGGGAGTAGGGAGGAGGATTGCCCCCTGGGGATTTGGGGAATGTCTGGAGACAGTTCTGGTTGGCCCGGCGTGGGGAGGAGGCTGCGGGCATCCAGTGGGCCTGAGGCCAGGATGCTGCTGTACATCCCACTATGTACAGGACTGCCTCACAGCTAAGCAGCGCCCAGAACGTCCGCCGTGCTGTTGAGAAACCCTGATCTAAATCATGTCTGAGCTATGTATTTGGTGTTTCAGTTAGCACTTTAAAATTTCTTCTAATGAAGAAACGCTGAAGCCTGTGCATACAGAATCTGTCTAGAGATTAATTCGAAGCGTTCAGTCTTTGGAAAAAACAGTAAGAGTGATTTTAAAATCTATTTTATGGCCAGGCACGGTGGCTCACGCCTGTAATTCCAGCACTTTGGGAGGCTGAGGCGGGTGGATCACTTCAGGCCAGGAGTTCGAAACCAGCCTGGCCAACACAGTGAAACCCTGTCTCTACAAAAATTAGCTGGGCATGGTGGTGCATGCCTGTAATCCCAGCTACTTGGGATGCCTAGGTGGGAGAATCGCTTGAACCTGGGAGGCAGAGATTGCACCACTGTTCTCCAGCCTGGGTGACAGAGCAAAACTTGAATGAATGAATGAATGAATGAATGAACGAATAAAATTAATCCCAAGCAAGAGCTATTGTTTAGAAATACCTGGGGATGGAGGCAGAAGGACCAGAGCTAAGGAGCCATTCCCATGAATGGCTGGGACTACAGGCGCCTGTCACCATACCTGGCTAATTTTTGTATTTTTAGTAGAGACAGGGTTTCACCATATTGGTCAGGCTGGTCTCGACCTCTTGACCTCAGGTGATCCACTTGCCTTGGCCTCCCAAAGTGCTGGGATTACAGGCATGAGCCACCGTGCCCAGCCAGGATTATTTTATTAACAAGTTACTATGCGTCTGCGTGGCAGATACCTGTGGGCCCTTGGCTTGAGTCCTTTAACAATGTGGTCCTTTCAATGCGTTTGTGGAAGACATCGATACTATTCCTGATTTATAACGTGGAAATAGGCACAGGGTGGTTAAGCTGTCTGCGCCCAGCCCCAGAATGGGTCAGAAGCAGAATCCCCACATCACCAGGTTCTTTTGGGTTCCAGGTTTCTGCCTTCCCTACCACCCTACCACTCGGATTAGAACTTTGAGCACCTGGGGTGGCCTGCAGGGCTCAGAGCATGCCTGGTGTGTCACAGAAGAGGGATGCTCACGTCAGTGGGGGGAGAGGGATGCTGACGTCAGGGCCCCCACTTACAGGCCAGTTTCACCTCCTCCTGCTCCCGAGCCAGACACATCTCCCAGTCATGCTCATTACAGAAGGAGGCATACGCTTTCCTGCCTTCATACAGTCCACGTATTTTTCTTCTGTGTAAAAGGCTCCCTCATACTAAGAGACCTGGTAGTCCTTTTAAGGGTATCCTCGAGGCCTCCACACATACTTCTGGTGGTCCCAACTTATGCTCTCAGCTTCGCAGCTCTTCCAGATGCGCGGTAGAATCACTCTGCCCTGGCCAGGCCCAGTGGCTCACGCCTGTAGTCCCAGCACTTTGGGGGAGGTCAAGGGGGGCAGATCGTCTTGAGGTCAGGAGTTCCAGACCAGCCTTGCCATTGTGGTGAAACCCTGTTTCTACTAAAAATACAAAAAAACAAACAAAAAAAAAAAAACAAACCGGGTGTGGTGTCGCACACCTGTGGTCCCAGCTAGCCGGAGGCTAAGGCAGGAGAATCGCTTAAACTAGGAGGTGCATGTTGCAGTGAGCCAAGATCACACCACTGCACTCCTGGGTGACAGAGTGAGACTCAGTCTCAAAAAAAGAGAAAGAATCACCTTGCCCTGCCCTGCCCTTTTGGGTTTAGGTGAGGCCATGTGACTAGATTTGGCCCATAAGCTATGAGGAGAGGTGACCTCGTGTCCCTTCTGGGTGGTGGGGCGGGGGGCGCTCAGCTCCACCAAGAGCCCTCACTTTCTCCCACAGTATGGGGAGTGGGCACATTTGCAGTGGTGACAACTTTGTCATGTTTGTCTCTGTGTTATTTGAAAAGCCTCATGAAGTTCCTAACATGGAGTCAATCACTCCACTCTCTAGATCTCATTCTGTTGCCTAGGCTGGAGTGCAGTGATCACAGCGGCTCACCGAAGTCTCTGCTTCCCAGGCTCAAGGGGTCCTCCCACCTCAGCCTTCCCGATATCTGGGACTACAGGCATGTGCCATCAACACCCAGCTAATTTTTTTTTTTTTTTTTTTTTTTAGTGAAAGTCTCGCTCTATTGCCAGGCTGGAGTGCAATGGTGCCACCTCTGCTTGCTGCAACCTCTGCCTCCCAGGTTCAAGCAGTTCGCCTACCTCAGCCTCCTGAGTAGCTGGGATTACAGGCCTGTGCCACCACGCCTGGCTAATTTTTGTATTTTTAGTAGAGATAGGGTTTCACTCTGGCACATAATTTTGGAATGCAGTTGGTGGTTCATAACGCTGTGTTCTCTGACAGACCGTAACTTACATTCCCCAAGGACCCAGCACCCCACTGCATGCCTTGTGCACACTAGAGGTATTCAGGGAGGCTCTGTTAGAACAAACAGGCCCACTGTGGTGGCTCCTGTCTGTAATCCCAACACTTTGAGAGGTGGAGGTGGGTGGATTGCTTGAACCCAGGAGTTTAAGAGCAGTCTGGGCAGCAAAGTGAGACCCCTGTCTCTAACAAAAACAAAAACAATAAAAATTAGCCAGTGTGGTGGCATGGGCCTGTAGTCCTAGCTGCTCAGGAGGCTGAGGCAGGAGGATCACCTGAGCCCAAGATTTCGAAGATGCAGTGGAGTGCCATTGCACTCCAGCCTGGGTCTCAAAAAAACCAAACCAAAACAAAACAAAAAAACAAAGAAAAACTGTCAGTAGCTATGAGAAGTTGAAAGGACCTTTGACACTAAGCTGGTTTGAAGAACCAGGGATGGTCTGATTCTAATTAATATAAGAATTTATTGGCTGGGTGTGGTGGCTTACACCTGTAATCCCAGCACTTTGGGAGGCTGAGGCGGGTGGATCACCTGAGGTCAGGAGTTCAAGACCAGCCTGGACAACATAGTGAAACCCCCTCTCCACCAGTAATACAAAATAAGCTGGGCATGGCAGATCACCTGAGGTCAGGAGTTTGAGACTAGCCAGCCAACATCACAGTGAAACCCCGTCTCCACTAAAAGTACCAAAATTAGCCGGGCATGGTGGTACACACGGTAGTTTCATTGCATTCCAGCCTGGGTGACAGAGTAAGACTCAAAAAAAAAAAAAAAAAAAAATTTATGACTGGAGACAATAATTAGAGACCCAGCTAGAACGCCATTTTATATTTTGATTTTAAAACTGGGAATATTTTACCTGTTCCAAATACTTATTTGAGGAAAAAAGAATCAGCTGGAGACTTTTAACATATAGTCTAAGACACTTTTCTATGTGTGTCATCTTTCACAAGGGCCTGCTAGCTTTCCTTTGTAAAGTGGCAGGATTTTATTTTTTATTTTTTTTGCAATTATCCATTTTTATTTTGTTTACATTGCACTGAAAATTTACATCATACTTTTAAAAAGTTTCTTTTCATAAAAATATACTTCTTTACAAAAGTATGCATTAATATAAGAAAGCCTCAGAACTTGGAGCATGCAAGGGCATCTGTCGCCACCTGCTGGCAGTGTTTCTTAATTTCAGGTTCTTATGATTGACCAAGGGTAAAAGTTGAACCTGCAAGTGAAACGTGTAACATCATCTAGGATTTATAGGTGAGGTGCCAACAGTGTCTTGAAATATTTAGCTGTTGTTACTTAAGGGCAGATGTGACCAACCTACGTGTCATGATAAGAGGCACATATCACACTCTTGTTTGGAAACAGTGGATTTCTTTTTTCCTTAGAGATAGTCTTGCTCTCCCTGAGGTTGGAGTACAGTGATGAGATCTCGGCTGATGGAAGCCTCAAACTCCTGGGCTCAAGCCTTCCTCCTGTCTCAGTCTCCCAAATAGCTGGGACTACAGGCATGTGCCACCATGCCGGGTAACTTTTTTTTTTGGAGTGCAGTAGCGCAATCTCTGCTCACTGCAACCACCACCTCTCAGGTTCAAGAGATTACAGGCGTGAGCCACTGCAACCAGCCTAATTTTTTTAAACATTGTTTTGTAGAGACAGGGTCATACTGTGTCACCTGGGCTGGTCTTGAACTTCTCGTCTCAAGCAATCCTCTTACTGGGGCCTCCTAAAGTTTTGGGATTATGGGTATGAGCCACTGCACCTGGCTGGAAACAGTGGATTTCTAGTTACAAAAGCTCAGGTTATGTTCTGATAAACCCATTGTAAAGTCGAAAAATCCTAAGTTGAACCACTGTAAGTGGGGAACCATCTGTATAAGGGAATAAACCGGAAAGGAATTATTCATGTACTGGGTCGATATCAGACCCACTCTGGTGCCTGTGGTTGGCATCTGGACTCTGGAACCAACTTGCTAGAGTCTGCTACTTGTGAGACTTGGGTATGGGTCCAGCCTCTCTCTCTTTTTTTTTATTTTATTTTTGAGACAGAGTCTTGCTCCATCACCCAGGCTGGGGTATAATGGCGCCATCTCGACTCACTGCAGCCTTTGCCTCCGGGCTTCCAGTGATTCTCCTGCCTCAGCCTCCTGGGTAGCTGGGATTATAGGCATGTGCCACTGTGCCTGGCTAATTTTTGTATTTTTAGTAGAGATGGGGTTTCACCATGTTGGCTAGGTTGGTCTTGAACTCCTGACCTCAGGTGATCTGCCTGCCTTGGCCTCTGAAGTGCTAGGATTACATGTGTGAGCCACCACACCTGGCCTAGGTCCAGCCTCTCTTTAGCCCACAGAGTTGGGATGTGCTGAGGCAGCATGGCTTATGTTTATGTTAACCCTTAAGTTGACTGTTGTATTGTTTTCATCTTGACTTAAAAATCAAATCATTTCTGGTCGGGCTCGGTTGGCTCACGCCTGTAATCCCAGTACTTTGGGAGGCTGAGGTGGGCGCATCACGAGGTCAGGAGATCAAGATCATCCTGGCCAACATGGTAAAACCCTGTTTCTACTAAAAATACAAAATTTACCTGGGCACTGTGGCGTGTGCCTGTAGTCCCAGCTACTCAGAAGGCTGAGGCAGGAGAATCACTTGAATGAGGGAGTGGGAGGTTGTGGTGAGCGAGATCGTGCCACTGCACTCCAGCCTGGTGACAGAGTAAGACTCAGTCTCAAAACTAAACAAAACAAAAATTATTTCTAATGATTAAAATCTACCATAACCCTAAAAAATGAGTCATATCCTAAACCGATAGGTGTGTACCCAGCTACACCCTGTACTTACAGAAGGTCTGATTGCCAGCTTTGCTTTTTCATTATTTTTAATTAATACTATATTATTCAAAGTTTAGTTTGTTCTTTTTGAAACCCATCACCCATCAAATAATTTATTAAATAACCATTTAAGATTTATTCGGTAAGCACTCAAATTACTTTAATAAAAGTAAGCCGGAATTTTGCATGTTTGCTATGTTTCATTTTACACATCTCTTTAAGCCTCTGTTTATAGGGTGTAAAACTTTATCAGATGTAAATGATTCGAATTACACAGAATACTAACCTAAGCATTGTCGTTACTTTTAAAGTCCATGTTCCTAAAAGTTTAATTTTTTTCTCAATACAAAAATGACCCGGTTCACATTATTAGCTGCCCAACAAACTATTTAAAAAACAAAGTCTTCTTTGATAAAGAGCAGATTACAATAAATGTTTTCCATGCTTTTATTTTAAAAGCAAGATTCTGATATACATCATGAATCTAAATAAAAATTCACAGCCGGGTGCGGTGGCTCACATCTGTAATCCCAGCACTTTGGGAGGCCGAGGCAGGTGGATCATGAGATCAGGAGATCGAGACCATCTTATCGAACATGGTGAAACCCTGTCTCTACTAAAAATACAAAAATTAGCTGGGCGTGGTGGTGCACGCCTATAGTCCCAGCTACTTGGGAGGCTGAGGCAGGAGAATTGCTTGAACCCAGGAGGCAGAGATTGCAGTGAGCTGAGATTGTGCCACTGCACTCCAGCCTGGCGCCTGGCGACAGAGCAAGCCTGTGTCTTAAAAAAAAAAAAAATTCACAAATGGTGGCTGAAATCCTGTCAACTTTCAGCCCAATACAATACAAATCCACAGTTATAATGCATAAACAGTTCAAAATTAAAGTTTATAATGGAAATGCCAAGTCATAACTACTACACATTACTACTGATGGGTTCCACTATGCTTCAGCCAGGCACAGCAGGTGTGCGCGTCTGATAGACAGACTGCTTAGAAAATTAAAGCTATCAGAGTTATAAATAAGGAATACATAAATATGAACATAGCAATGCCAAAGCATTAGAGCCGTTTAAAAACAGTGAATAAGACCGAGCACGGTGGCTCACGCCTATAATCCCAGCACTTTGGGAAGCTGAGGTGGGCGGATCACCTGAGGTCAGGAGTTGGAGACCAGCCTGGCCAACATGGAGAAACCCCGTCTCTGCTAAAAATACAAAATTAGCTGGGTGTGGTGGCACATGCCTGTAATCCCAGCTGCTCGGGAGGCTGAGGCAGAAGAATCGCTTGAACCCGGGAGGTGGAGGTTGCAGTGAGCCGAGATTGCGCCATTGCAGTTCAGCTTGGGCAACAAGAGCGAAATTCCATCAAAAAAAAAAAAAAAAAAAAGTGAATAAGTTGTGATGTAAACACATCTATCTGGTAGTTCTCTCTGTAAGCCGCTTTCCACTGATTTATAAAGCTATGGTTTTAGAATTCTTTTAAAAAGGAGAATTTTTCTGCAGTGCTGCATGCAGTAATTTCATTGTACATTCTCAACCACAATGCAGCCTTCAAATCCTCTTGCAGAGCTTGACATATCTCATCAGAATTTCTCCACAGTCAGCTTGTCATATTTTCAGTAGCCTTTAGTGCTTCAGCCTCGCGAAGCTCTGTAATAACTGACGATAAAGCTTCTGGGTTAATTCCTTGTTCACAAAGCTGTACACAAATAGATGGAGTTTCCATATCTAAGCCAGTATTCAAAGTTCTTGAAATCTCAAGCAGAACATGTGATTAGTACAGGTAGAACACTTCTGATCCCAAAATCTGCAATGTGAAATGCTCCAAAATCGGAAACTTTTTAAGCACCGACATGACGCCACAGTGGAAAATTCCACGTCTCATGTGATGGCTCAAAGTCAAAAGGCAGGTGCACAACACACAGTTTATTCAGCGTCTGGTCTACGGTCTCCCGCGCTGCATTCAGATTCGCCGCCACAGCCACCCTGGCGCCTCTGCTACTTGGCATGACTAAGGCCGAGGGCAGTGGGAGAAGCAGTTTATTTTTTTATTTTTTTATTTTCTTGACCATGTGTTTCCATACATCCTCTGAAATAGTTTGTTTTTTTAAAACATCCTAGAATGTGGTGAAATGAATCGGGCTTAGACTTTTGACACAGGTGACATGTTCCTAGATTTGCGGCCAGTAGCCTCTTGTCTTTGCCATTTCTTTGTGATGATGACAGAAACATCAGTCACTTGTTGCTATAAATGTTTTATAATGCAAATTGATAGTGATGAAATATTGAAAATATCACTCATTAAATATTTAAAAGACCAGTCTTTGGAACTGGCCAGATCTCTTCATTCTACTGCCAGCTTAAGAGCAATTTAGGAAATTTGAATTATAAAAGTGGAATACTGGGAACATAGTGACACAGTTATTTCCCATTGAGCCCTGAGCCATTTTCAGCTGGAGGCCTTTCAATTCGGGCTGCAGAAACACACATTTTAGGTCACTACTCATCGTGGGTTTTCTGCAGTGTGCTCTGCCTGGTATTTTTACATCCCCATTGGGTTAAATAAAGACAAATTCATTTAGTTTAAGTGTCAGGAGATTTATGGATTCAAATATTAGAATAATCTTTAGTTTTAGTATTTATAATGCTTGTGATTTTATTAATAAAACCTTAAAGTATGAAACCAAATTGGAATCAAATTTTGTTATTAATGGCAACTTGAACTAACAATTTTTGTGTTAAAATGAAAGATTGGAGGCCAGACGTGGTGGCTCACGCCTTTTATCCCAGCACTTTAGGAGGCTGAGGTGAGTGGATCACCTGAGGTCAGGAGTTTGAGACCAGCCTGGCCAACATGGTGAAACCCGTCTCTACTCAAAATACAAAAAAATTAGCCAAGCGTGGTGATGCACGTCTGTAATTCCAGCTACTCGGGAAACTGAGGCAGGAGAATTGCTTGAATTGCTTGAACTTAGGAGGCGGAGGTTGCAGTGAGCCAAGATCATGCCATTTGCACTCCAGCCTGCGCAGCAAGAGCAAAACTCCGTCTCAAAAAAACAAAAACCAAAAAATGAAAAAAAAAAAAAAGCTATCTGGAGAGGATGTTGGGTTTCAGTGGTTAGAGAAGATGTCCAGCCTGATTGCAAAGTGAAGTTATCCTCTCAGGGACCCCTCAGACCCAATGCTGGCGCAGACTGTGCATGAAGCTCTCACAGGCAGCCTCACATGCTGCTCCTGCTAGCAGACCCCATGCTGTCCCAGGGAGGGTTGCAGGAGAAGGCGCCGTGCACAGCCACCTGTGTTCTTTTCTTAACCAATCTCTTGTCTGAGAGCAGCCTTTGGGTGGGGGGAGAAGATGGATTTCAAAGACACTTGAAGTTTTGGTCTTTATAGTCTGGGTTTGATTTCGTATTAAGTCCCTCTGTCATCTCACCTTCCATACCTTCACCTTTTCTAGACTGATGTCTTTTGACCTGTTGCCTCTAGATTTTCGAGCTCTCTTGCTGAGAACATCCACCCGGAGAAACAAACAAAAATAAAAAAACACCTTTTCAGTGTCTTTGGAATTCCCAGCTCCAAAGCTGTCTTCTCCATGAGAGAATTCATAAGCCAGGGCCACTGATTTGACTTGTACCTGTGAGGTTTCTTGTATATTCATCCATTTCCCAAATAGTTCTTGGGTGTGTACTAAGCATAGTTCCAGGTATTGGGAATAAACAGAGAATGAAAAGGCCAGTTGCCCACAGTCTGCTCAGGTGTGTGTGTGTGTGTTGATGAGGAGAAATAACACCACCACCTTTTGATATTTACTGGGTGCCAGACACTCTTCTGAGATTTTACATGTAATGACCTGTGATTGCATGTTTAATCACATAATGACCTGTGAGATGGGGCCTATTACTGTCCCTGTTTTATAGATGAAGAAGTGAAGGCCCTGAGGTTGCAGGTGCTTTAGACCCCAGGCGGAGCCCACCCAGGCAATTGGGCCCTGGGCTCCAGTGCCCTCCCCTGCTGTCTTCTCCCCGGGTGTTGGAACAGAGGGACAGAGTGAGGGTGGTGAGTGCAGCAGGAAGGACCTTTTGAACAGAGAGCCCAGGTGAGATAATGAGTCGCTGAAACCCTGGCAGGATGCGAGAGGGCAGAACTGTAACAATATTAATGGATTATTTGCCGTTTTCTCACGTTCTTATGGCTGCACTGTGGCATTTTCTAGAGACTACGTGAAGGGTAGCAAGGCAGCATGCTGAGTGCAGTGGGGGCGGGGAGAGGGGTAGAGACGAGAACCCAAGTGTCTTCTGTGAAAGCAGACAACTAAGATTTGCAAAAATGTAAATTGTTGTCACTCTTAGTAAGCTCTGTTTTCAAAAAAATATGATTTATGTGAAAGTATTATATAATGTGTTTGGTTTTTAAATGAATTAATAAGTATTAAAATTCCCTTTTTTTGTTTGGTTTTGTTTTTTGAGATATAATCTCGCTCTGTTTCCCAGGCTAGAGTGCAGTGGCGAGATCTTGGCTTACTGCAACCTCCGCCTCCCAGGTGCAAGTGATTCTTCTGCCTCAGCCTCCTGAGTACCTGGGACTAGAGGTGTGTGCCACCCTGCCTGGCTAATTTTTATATTTTTAGTAAAGTCAGGGTTTTACCATATTGGCCAGGCTGGCCTCGAGCTCCTGACCTCAAGTGATCTGCTTGCCTTGGCCTCCCAAAGTGCTTGAACCCGGGAGGTTGCGGTGAGCCGAGATTGCACCATTGCACTCCATCCTGGACTACAAGAGTGAAACTCAGTCTCAAAAAAAAAAAAAAAAAGAAAAGAAAAGAAAGTAAATTGCAAGCCAGTTTACTTCTATAGAAGGGTGCAGCTCACAGGTGGAATAATGGTGAGCACACACCTGGACAAGGAGAGGAAGGGGTTCTTATTCCTGACGGAGGTTGCTCCTACTGCTGTGTCGTTCCCCGATTGGCTAGGGTTAGACCACACAGTCTAGTCTAATTCTGATTGGCTATTTTAAAGGGAGCAGGGGTACAAGCCAGAGTGGCAGGCTGGGTAGTTTGGCGGGAAGGACGGTACAGGAGAGGTCAGAGCAGGTAGCCAGAGCAGGTAGCCATTGCACTCCAGCCTGGACAACAGAGTGAGACTGCATCTCAAAACAAAACAAAACAACAACAAAAACAGGTCAAAGCAGGTGATGGGAGCAGGTGACCGGAGCAGGTGCCAGGGATGAGTCGCGACGGGCAGGGGACTGGGGGAACAGATGTGAACTGCTGATTAGAACTAGTGGAAAAGACTGTTTACTGAAATGACAAGGAAGTTAAACTTTAAAATGGAGGAAAAAGAACAGAACATACTGACATAGCTATTCTTTGAAGAGAAACTTGGAGTTCACTATGCCTAACAATAGGTAATTGACTGACTGACCAACCCACATAAACAAAAGCTGTTTGGAGCCCTCAGTAACTTTTTGGTGTGCAGGGGTTCTGCGACCCCAAAGTTGAAGACCTATGGCTGTAGAAGGTTCCCTCTGGCTGCCGAGTAAGTGCGGGGATAAGGACAGGGAGGCTGGTGACTTGGCTTTTGTGACCCTTCAGGTGAGCAGGAGGAGGATAGGAAATGACTGTGTCTGTGTTTGTGTGTATGTAGATTTTTTACAAAATTGTAAAATGCAACAAAATTTTCCCATCTCTACCATTTTGAAGCGCACAGCTCAGTAGCATTAAGTACATTCACACTGTTGTGCAACCAGTCCCCAAACCCCTTTCATCCCACAGAACTGAAATTTTATACCCATTAAACAATGACTCCCCAGGGTCTGGATTTATTCAGAAAGTGAAGGCAGAAGGATTTGCTCTTAGATTGGATGTGGTGTGTGTAAGTGTCTGGTAAATGTTTCATTAATTAGGAGACAGTGTCTGGGCGCAGTGGCTCGCGCCTGTAATCCCAGCACTTTGGGAGGTCCAAGTGGGTGGATCACAAGGTCAGGAGTTTGTAGACCAGCCTGGCCAACACGGTGAAACCCCATTTCTACTAAAAATACAGAAATTATCCAGGCGTGGTGGCAAGCGCCTGTAATCCCAGCTACTCGGGAGGCTGAGGCAGGAGAACTGCTTGAACCTGAGAGGCATGCGTTGCAGTGAACCGAGATTGAGCCATTGCATTCCAGCCTGGGCAACAAAGCAAGACTCCATCTCAAAGAAAAAAAAAACGGGAGGCAGCTTTGATCTGGTCTTTCTTCCAGATGCAAACCTTCCCACACCTACTCTGAGCCTTACACGTGAGCATGAGTCCCACCCCCCTTCCCATGTGCCACGCTGGGGAAAGTGCAGGTAACGACAGAGGTAGCATCACATCCTGGAATGTTGCACGAAGATCCTTCTGGATTGACTCACACTTACAGAACCTGAGTGGTTCATTCAATAAGTAGGCCCTGTCTACTTGGAAACAAAGTTTTCAAGCCACTTCCTTCTGTCTTTTCAGATCAGCTTAATTGAGGAATCCCCTGGTTCAATCATACTCTGAGGTTATCATAATGGAAGCTGTTAACCCTCTTAGGGTGAACATACAAAGAAAATGGGAAGATTTGACCTGTGGGACAGCGCCCCCTAGTGTGTGTGTGGAGATACTGTGGGCCCAGGGAGGGATTCGTGGCCACCCGGAGGATGTCTGAGGTCAACACTCCTCAGAGCCAAGCCCCAGGCAAAGCAAGGTGGATAGGGGCTAAATGATCATCTTCTCAGGGAAGTGAGGTCAGCAGTGGCCAGAAAAGCAAAAGTAGCAGTTCTCGTAGAGTCCTAGTCCAGAAGGGACAAGATAGCCCTTCTCCAGTGATCCGGGCCATCACGGTGAGGAGGGTGGGGATGTCCCTGGTTTGTGAATGAGGAACTTGAGAACTTGAGATGAAGAGATCAGTTTGTCAGAGGCATTTGAACCAGAGCAACTCCATCTTGAGTAGGGGGCTGGGTGAAGTAAGGCTGAGATCTATGGGGCTGCATTCCTAGGAGGTTAAGGCATTCTAAGTCACAGGATGAGACAGGAGATCAGCACAAGACACAGGTCACAAACCCTGCTTATAAAACAGTTTGCTGTAAAAGAAGCCAGCAGAAACCCCCCAAAACCAAGATGGAAATGAAAGTGACTTCTGGTCATCCTCACTGCTCATTATTTGTGAATTATATGCATTAGCACTATATACCCTCCCACTAGCACCTTGACAGTTTACAAATGCCATGGCAATGTCAGGAAGTTACTCTATGTGGTCTAAAAGCAGGAGGAGCCCTCAGTTTCGGGAATTTCCCACAACTTTCTGGAAAACTCTATGAATAATTCACCCTTTGTTTAGCATATAATCAAGAATTAACCATAAAAATAGCTGACCAGCAGCTCTAAGAGCTGCTCTGCCTATGGAGTAGCCATTCTTTCTTTACTCACTTAATAAACTTGCTTTCACTTTACTCTATGGACTTGCCTGGATTCTTATTGTGTGAAGTCCAGGAATACGCTCTTGGGGACTGGATCAGGATCCATTTCCGGTAATAATGTGTTCAAGGTCACACAGCTCATAATAGAGGGAGGCTGGAATTGGACCCCAAGGCTGACTCCAAAGTGGATGATTTTTTTTTTTTTTTGAGATAGTCTCTCCCTCTGTCACCCAGGCTGGAGTGCAGTGGTGTGATCTCGGCTCACTGCAACTTCCACCTCCCGGGTTCAAGTGATTGTCCTGCCTCAGCCTCTGGGGTAGCTAGGATTACAGGCTCACACCACAGTGCCTGGCTAATTTTTGTATATATTTTTTTAAAGTAAAGACGGGATTTCACCACGTTGGTCAGGCTGCTCTTGAACTCCTGACCTTGTGATCAGCCCGCCTCAGCCTCCCAAAGTACTAAGATTATAGGCATGAGCCACCACACTCGGCCACATTTAGTTAATACTTTATTGTGTTTTGCATCTTTGCTTTACGTTATTGTTTGTAATAAGAATTTTAAAATTAATATTGGGCAACTGGGTGTGGTGGCTTAATGAGTGAGTGAGCTGAGATTGTATCACTACACTCCAGCCTGTGCAACAGAGAAAAAAAAAAGAATTAAATATTGGGGCTAGGTTTGATGGCTCACGCCTATAATCCCAGCACTTTGAGAGGCCAAGGCAGGTGGATCACTTGAGCCGAGGAGTTCAAGACTAGCCTGGGCAACATGGTGAAACCCTGTCTGTACAAAAAGTAAACAAAATTAGCCAAGTGACACACATAGTCCCAGCTACCTGGGAGGCTGAGGTGGGTGGATCACATGAGTCTGGGAGGTTGAGGCTGCAGTGAGCCATGATTGCACCACTGTGCTCCAGCCTGGGTGACAGAGCAAGACTCTCTCTCAGAAAATCATAAAGAAATGAAAATATCTTTAATTGTAACTTTTCTGTGATACGCTAAAAACAGAGGTAGTTTGCTTGTAGCCATCAGTCCTTTTTTTCTCGATTTCTAGAGCAATTTATTTCTTATTTCTGTTTGCTTCATGGATTTAGATAATTTCTACATTAACTTACTCTGGAATTTAGAATTTCATCTCGTTTGGATCTTGATACCAAATTTTGCAACAGAACTATGAGCATTGCTTTCAAGCCTGAGAGTTTTATTATGTTAATAATAGATGTAAGTCTTCAAAAGCAGTGGAGTTGAAAATAATACTTCTAACCTCGTCTGTCTTCTTCTTTTGATTCCAACGCAGTTAACAAGCACAAGCCCTGGTTGGAGCCTACCTACCACGGCATAGTCACAGAGAACGACAACACGGTGCTCCTGGACCCCCCGCTCATCGCCCTGGACAAAGATGCACCTCTGCGTTTTGCAGGTACGAACGGGGTTGTCATTCACTCTTGACAGATCTGGCCTGGACAGGAAGCATTCTGCACACCCCATTTGGATTATGCAGAGCCTTTCTGGAAATGTCTCGATAGCTGAGGGTTATTTGTAGCTCCTTCGTACTATGTTTTTTTCCTTTTCGTAGTTGGGGTAGCTGACCAAAAGGCCTGTTCTTAGAATTGGAAAGCAAACCAATTTAATTACATCATTTTTTTCTTTGTCTTCATGTAGCCAGGTAACACCTAGACCAGTGCATGCTTGGTGCTAGCGTGCACACGGAGTACCTGAGGAATGTAGATACAGCGGGTCGGGGAGGACCTGAGATTCTGTCTTCCTCACCTGCTCCTAGGTGCTGCTGGTGCTGCTGGTCCTCGAGTGGCGTGGATCCAGAGAATCACAGCGCCAGGGGTTCCTTGCATTACCTAGATTTCAATAACCTGAGAAGACTTACTTGAAGAAGCTGAGCGGTCTTTATAGAGGAATGCGTTCAGCATAGATTTTACCTTCCGTTAATTTTTAACTTGAGTTACTTCATAAGATTGTGGCCTCCGTCTTCATAGAGACAAGCCTGTAGCATTGCTGTGGAGATTTTCATATCATAATAACCGTCTACATTGCTAACATTTAAGAGCATTTTCCAAATCAGAGCTGTTCTGGCTTCAAGTTGGGTCCTTAACTGGTAGAGAATGGGCTACGTCACCTTTTTTCTGCCTTGGGGTTAGCACTGACATTGTAAAGTTAATTGTTAGAGAGTTATTTTTGCATATTTTTCCAGATCAGATCTTCTCATGTATGGCTGGGAATGGTGACTCACGCCTGTGATATCAGCACTGTGGGAGGCTGAGGCAGGAGGATCGCTTGAGTCCAGGAGTTGGAGGCTGCAGTGAGCTGTGATTGCACCTCTGCACTCCAACCTGGGCAACACAGCAAGACCACATCACAAAAAACAAAACAAACAAAAACTTCTCATATTAAAGAGTGTTCTGGGCCCGGTGTGGTGACTCACGCTTGTAATCCCAGTACTTTGGGAGGCTGAGGCAGGCAGATCACGAGGTCAAGAGATCAAGACCATGCTGGCCAATATGATGAAACCCTGTCTCTACTAAAAATACAAAAATTAGCTCAGCGTGGTGGTGTGAGCCTGTAGTCCCAGCTACTTGGGAGGCTGAGGCTGCAGTGAGTTGAGATTGGGCCACTGCACTCCAGCTTGGCGACAGAGCAAGACTCTGTCTCAAAAAAAAAAGTGTTCTCTTTGCTTAGGGACAAATAAAAATTGGATGAACTTGTACGAAACATATGTTAATTTTACAATAGTAAGTTGAGGGAAATAAACATGAGTTTGTTCATTCTGTTTAAGTGCCACATTTTCAGCACAGTCACCCATGAACCAGCTTGTGCTGTAAAGATAGGGCCTCCCACGTTGGGAGACCGAGGTGGTGAAATCATGAGGTCAGGAGATTGAGACCATCCTGGCTAACACAACAAAACCCCATCTCTACTAAAAATACAAAAAATAAGCTGGGTGTGGTGGCACGAACCTGTAACCCCAACTACTCAGGAGGCTGAGGCAGGAGAATTGTTTGAGCCTGGGAGGCGGAGGTTGCACTGAGCCGAGGTCGCACCATTGCACTCCAGCCTGGGTGACAGAGTGAGACTCCGTATCAAGAAAAAAAAAAAAAAAAAAAAGCCTCCCAGGTCGTTTGGCATGTTTGTTGATTTTCAGTAAGAAATCTGATGAAAAGGAGAGTAGAGACAGTACCCCGTGTTGTGAACACACACACGGCGTTTGTCCAGTTGCCGGAGTCACTATTTTTTCTTTTTCCCCCAGATTTAAATCCATTTTTAGCATTACATGTTGGTCTTCTCTGTAACTAACTAGATTTTTTTTGTATTTGTATATGTCCATATATAGTCATACATCGCTTAACGATGGAGATATTTTGAGAAACGTATTATTAGGCGATTTTGTCATTGCGTGGACGCCATAGAGTTTACTAACGCAAACTACGATGGCGTGATGTATGGTATCTCAGTACAGCACTGTGGTGCGTGCAGTCTGTCGCTGCCTGAAACATCGTCTGTGGTGCACGACTGCATGCATGCTCATGCTGTGCACACTGTGTTATATGCAGTTCCTCTTTGTGGGGGCAACATTGAGTGCTAGATAGATCTTTTTTTTTTTTTTTGACGTGGTCTGTGCACAGGCTGGAGTACAGTCGTGCAATCTCGGCTCACTGCAGCCTCCGTATCCCGAGTTCAAGCTATCCTCCTGCTTCAGCCTCCTGAGTAGCTGAGACTAAGGCATGTGCCACCACAGCTGGCTAATTTTTGTAATTTTAGTAGAGACAGGGTTTCACCATGTTGGCCAGGCTGGTCTTGAACTCCTGGCCTCAAGCAATCTGCCTCGAGATTGAGCCTCCCAAGTGTTGGAATTACAGGTGTAAGCCACTGCGCCTGGTCTTACTTTGTTTTATTTTTGAAATGGAGTCTCGCTCTGTCACCCAGGCTGGAGTGCGGTGGTACAGTCCCGGCTCATGGCAACCTGTGTCTCCCAGGTTCAAGCAATTCTCCTGCCTCAGCCTCCTGTTAGCTGGGATTGCAAGTGCCCACCACCATACCCCAGCTAATTTTTGTATTTTTAGTAGAGACGAGGTTTCACCGTGTTAGCTAGGATGGTCTTGACCTCCTGATCTCAGGTGATCTGCCCGCCTTGGTCTCCCAAAGTGCTAGGATTATAGGCATGAGCCACCGCGCCTGGACAATAGTATATGCACTTTGAAAGCACATGTAGCAATGTCCTAGGCACTATTCTTAAGTGCTTTACAAATATAAATTTGTATTTAATCCTCAGTAACCATAAGGGTAAATACGCTTCTCTGCATTAAAGGCAGGAAGTGGAAGCACAGAACAGTTAAGCTGTTGCTCTGGGTGTGTAGCTGGCTGGGTGCAGAGGCAGGGCTCCAGCCCAGGCAGTATGGCTGCCTGCTGCGATGACGTAACTACGCCAGCCCTGCTGCCATAGCCCTCCTTCCCTCCCTCCTTTCCTCTCCCCCCTCTTCTCCCTCCTTCCCTTCCTCCTTTCCTCTCCCCCCTCTTCTTCCCTCCTTCCTTCTCTCCCTCCTTTCCTCTCCCCCCTCTTCTTCCCTCCTTCCCTCCCTCCCTCCCTCCTTCCTTCCTTCCCTCCCTCCCTCCTTACCTTTTTCAGTAACGGCAGGAAGTTCACAAGGAAGAAGGAAAGGAAATGTACACCGAGTGTTAATTTAGAAGGAAAAAGTCTTACCAATGAAATACCTTTTTTATTGTATTTAATTTTACTGTATATTTCTCAAACAATATATTCTAGATGAAATAATATGCAGGTTTATGTTTTTAGAGATTCTCAGGTGATTTTTTACTGATGTATACAAATTATATGTTGTGATATGTATATATTTTAACTGTATAGAGAAGCGTTTTAAATCTAAGCCATAGTGGTAACTTGGTTGTATTTGCCATAGTGGATAGATAAGTCAGTATTTTCCTTTTGGAGATTTTCATGGGGGAAGCACAGTTATTCTTATATAATATTTTTTTCTCTCTTTTTTGGAGCTAATTCATATACCACAAAAATCACCCTTTTAAAGTGTATAGCTCATTGAGTTTTAGAATGTTCCAGAAACCATGCACCTGTCAACCACTGTCTAACTCCAGAACATTTTCACCCCAAAAAGAAAGCCTTGCACCAAGTGGCAGTCACCCCTCAGTCTCCTCCACTCCCCAGCCCTGGCAGCCACCATACATTTATCTATTCTGGATAATCATGCAAATATACTATGTGGCTTTTTGTGATGGGCACCTCACTTGCAGCATGATGGTTTCAAAGTTGACGCGTGTGGGGCATCTAGCAGCCGTTCATTACTGTTTGTTGCTGGATAATATTCCATTCTATGAATAGACCACATTTTGTTTCTCTGTTCATCCACTGATGGACATTTGGCTTGCTTCTACTTTTTGGCTATTGTGGATTATGCTGCTGTGAGCATTCCTTTCCAGATCTTTGTGTGGACATAGGTTTTTAGTCCTTTAGTATACACATAGGAGTGCAGCTGAGCCTCTTGACTGAAGCGTGGGGTTGCTGTCCCTCTGTTGGAGGAGTGGGCAGCTGCATGGGGGGAAGGGAGTACCTGCCCTGCTGCCATAACCCTCCTTCCTTCCTCCCTCCCTCCTTCCCTTCCTCCCTCCCTTCTTCTTTACCTCCCTCCCTCCTCCTTTATCTCCCTTCCTCCTTCTTTAACTTCCTCCCTGCTTCTTTACCTCCCTCCCTCCCTCCTTCCCTCCCTCCTTTCTGACCTCCCTCCCTCCTCACGTCCTTCCCTCCCTCCCTACTTCGCTCCTTCCCTTCCTCCTTCCCACCCTCCCTCCTTACGTCCTTCCCTCCCTCCCTCCCTCCTTCCTTCCCTCCCTCCTTCCTTCCCTCCTTCCTTCCTTCCCTCCCTCCTTCCTTCCTTCCCTCCCTCCCTCCTTCCTTCCTTCCCTCCCTCC